>JARJDX010036322.1:0-16044 GCA_030264735.1 Gymnusa sp. GC000175
TCTTTGCTTGCTAGTTAGGTTGACGCGTAAATTTGTAAAATGATCAGTGCTCGTGTCCGTGTTTTTAATCTTGCTGTTGGGATTTGATCTGAAATTGGTTTCCAGTCTGTGTGCTGCAGTTCTGCTTAATAGTACGCCAACTCTGCTACTATAATCCTCTCCTTCTGGTTTGAGTAAAGCAGTAGTTGTTCCATCTCTACTCTCATCCCGCGTTATTTCGCCTAGACCGAGTATTTCCAGTTTGTAGTTTTAAAACTCTTGGCAGACTTGTTTTAGTTTTGTCGGTTCTTGCATTGTTCGTATATTTAGTATTCCAAAAGTGTTCGTGCGCGTGGGTTAAAAGTCGTTATACAGTGTGTCCACTAAACATTCTGCGATTTTTTAAAAAATCGTCTGAGGTACAATTATTCTTAAAATAGTCCAATTAATAACCCCCTTAATTTCTGCCGCTTGTTTAGTATACACCCTGTATATACGATCCGAGCCCGTTTGTTGATGTTTCGAATGTAAAATTAAATTTGGTATTACTAGTTCCCTTTATGTCCAATCCGTATGAATGAATTACATTTCCTTAACCTTAAATAATGATGGTTATCCTGCCATATTCGATCGCCACGAATGTGGTTTGTAATATTGGCACTGTTCAAATTATAAAAATGCTTACTGAACTCTGGAGATATATAACATAGTCAAGTTGTTTAAGTAATTGATTCGTTTCGGTTTTACGACTCTGGTTTCGGTAAAAAAAATATAATACATATATTTTATGAAACATTTTTCTTGTTTACAGATGTCACCACAGCCCATGAGAAAAATTCATGAGTCACAAGTGTCTGTATAAATGAGTAAACCCCGTAATGTGTATTTATGTAAATATATGTATATGTAAGTTAAGCACTAAGTGTAATGTTTAAAAACTAGTACACAGGTAAAAACAGGTATGCCTTTTAGAATTTTAGAGATTTATTTATACAGAGGATTTTAAATTTTACAATTGTATTGTAATTTATGTTAAAATTATTTTATCATTATTTAAGGATTGATTTAAAATCCTTATGATAAATGGCTGCAGAACACCTACAACTGCGAATATTTATTTTTTTAGGTTTAATTTTTCTTTTCATTTTTTTTTTCATGATTATTATTTTTTCATACAAGATGGTTTATTTTTTTATGTCATATAATAATAATTATAATTGCAGGAGCTAGCAAAATATTTAATCTATTTATATTTGTTGTGTTTATTTTTATTTATTATTATTTAAACACATTTGTTATTGTTTTTCTTTTAAATATTTTATAAATATATTCTGTAATATTTTTTTATTCAAAAAAATGAAATTGTTATTGCAAAGCCAAATATTTACCCATTTAATGGGGGGTAAAGTAAAACTGTAATCTAGATTTTATTTTAGATATTTTGCTAGTCACAAAACATATTAATTCATCTTACTTTCTTTTCATATGGCACTGGTACCAAATAATAACAATATAATTATAAATGTAACAATTGTTATTGTAAAATGAAAAGATGTGCCTTACAATTTTAGATTCCTTTGTTAATTTCACATAAAATATAAATAAAAAAGTGTAATAAGTATTTTTTTGTAGAATTAGTATTCATATTGATGTATTCTTATTTATTACTGTTTTATATTTGTATGATGTGATAGGAACAACAATTTGGGTAAGTAGTTTTCTTATAAAAAATTAATTTTTTCTGTATTAGGTTCTCATTATTATTACTTTCTCATTATTTGTTATTTTCATTTTCTAAAGACAATGCATGTGCTAGTAATTAAATTATTAAAGGACAGAAAGTGGTTTAGATCAGTGGTTCTTAACTTTTTAGTAGTCGCGGCCCACTTTAAGTCAAGGTCCATCAATAAAAGCAGGCAGGCAATGCTTGCCAATATGGCGCTCAGATGCCACCACCATAATCACTTTATCAGATTGTTACTAATTCAAATATTTCTTAAAAAGTAAACAGAAAATAAAACAAAAATTTATTTGTTCCAGAATTCGTAATAAACCTATACTAAAATAATTTAATTTTTAAAAATTTAAATATTTTCCTAGCCATCCGGTTAAGAATTCGGTTAAGACGGTTTATCCATTGCACAGCGAAATTAAATATTTGAATAATAAACAATTTATAGTTTATTATCTATGCAACAAATGTGCAATTGCTCTAAGTCTAAGATAAATTAAAGCATCTGCTCTTTTCGACTACAGCACGCCTGACTGTTAATTAAGTTTGGCTGTATGTATAAGTTAAAGTTTGGCGTATCGAAATTTATGGATCTTCTGTTTTTTATCATGACTGCCATTTCTCCTTCTAGGCCTTCCTGAAATATTGCTTCAAAGTATAAATTGAATATCAAGGGCGATAGTACAATGTCACTGTTTTGTTAAATACATGTAATAATAAAATTGGCTATATATCCAATAACTAAAAATGAAGGCACGAATGAGGCCAATATCCAACTGTTAATTAGATGTAGATCAGGTTTACTTCATCTTACTTGCTAATGCGTAATCAAACTGATAATTTTTACCCGCGGTTAAGCGGAAGCGTCTTATGCCATATGCGCCTTGAAATCCGCCCGTTAATACCTGTAAAAAAATATCGATGTTTGTGCAGACCTCTAAGTATACAAAATGATAACTGGATACTGAACCGCAGTTTTTGGAGGGATAAATTTTAAGTGGCACTAGTTAAAAATCTGACTAAGCTATAGTCAGATTTTTAAGTAGGGCCATTTAAAATTTATATTTTCACATAGATTGTCTATAAACCTGTAAAATTTTAATATTTTGCCATGGTCCCCTAATAATAATAAATAATAAGCCCTTCATTTGTATTCAAAATTTACAAAAATTTGTTATTTGGAATCGAATTTCTGATGTTATGATTCTTTGGCTGATGTACACGTATTCCTTGCCGTGCTGGTAGGGAATTCCTTGTCCCTATTTGGTATGTAGATGACCTTTTTCTCTACATTCTGGCCAACGTTATTTGTTCCCATTCCTTTTCAGAGTTTATTATGCTTTAGTATTTCATAGAGCTTATCTTATATCTTCTATTCTGTCCTTGTTTTCTACTCCCTTATGTTAGCTTACCGTGCAGTACGTATTTTGGCATCCGATTGCGGTGGTGACTTATCCGATTTTTCGTCAGTAAAAGCTCAGTGGGATTGCTGGACGCTCGTTTGTGGATTTCATTGTTCGAGAAATAATATTGTGATAAACACAGTGCTGTGCTTTTGTAGTGTCGCCGTGCACGTGGTTGGGTTAGGATCAGTGGGTTAGGTTTGCTCTAAGCACTGGCGTCCAGGGGGGAGGTCTATGGGGCCATAATATGGGCCCTTAATGTCCAATGAAATTTATTAAATGTACTAAACTTTATTATTTAAACTTTTATGTTTCAGTTTTGTAGATGTTATGCATGTTATAAATAATATATACGTTATCTCTATTTTTTTTTTCAATAAACAATGAAACTCATTCTTTTCACTTTTTAAATATGTACCTCACTATCTACTGTATCTGTATCTTAGCGTTCTTATTTTTAATACAAAATTCTTTTTAAATATTGGCCCCCCCTTAACAGCGGATACGACACTGCCTCTAAGTCTGCAGTTTTAAATTTTATTTAAAATAACCCCTGGCTCCCGGATTTTACGATCTCACTTATGCAATGTTGCAATATTCAAATGAATATTACTACTATGACTTCTAATGACTATTAGACCATCAACAATATTCAAGAAGAATAAGGCAAGGAATTACTATAATTTGACCCAATCACAGAACGAAGGATCGTAAGGAACTGCATTAGATTGGAAGAGATTATCCTTCTGAGGAAATATCTAGGACTAAGAAGTTCTTGGAGAGTACGTCGTCAGCTTTTTATCACGCCACTCTGCCTTCTTTTCCTGTAATATTAGCAACTTTCATTATAGGTGAACCTACAGTTTAACTTGGATTCCGAACCACTTGAGTTACATGATTTTCCATTTAACTCCGGACCCGAGAAGGTTTTTAGCCATGAAACTCCACACTGACAAGGCGGGTTGGGGAGTTGAGTCAGTGTTGAAGATCGGTATATTTATATCAATATTTTTCATGCTGTCGGGCGTGAACCCACGATCTTACACTCAGCAACCGGATGCCCTTGGAGAATATTCTCGCATAATTCATGACGGCTTTCCCTGTCTGTAGAATTGTTTTCTTGCGTTACCGTTTAGTGTAGAAATGAAGATAAAAATCCAGAACCTTTGATAAGATTAATTTTAAACTCTTGACCAAAATTTGCAAGGCAGAAAAACACTCTTACTCGCAAAACTTTTCGGAGTTTAAAAAAAGGACTCCATTACAGCTCCTGATGTTCGTACGGTTTCAGATTTGCCAAATTGTTTTCTCTTAAAAGTCGAGCAGCCTGTTGCTCTGAAGTTTACAACCTACAGCAGAATGGTTTTTCAGTTTTTATATTCTCCATTGCGAAGAAGTGATTTTAAAAGCCTATGCGTAGTGATTGCTAAATCTTCGTTTTTAACCTGTGCCACGTCACTTAGAACATGCAAGAGGTGACATCAAGAAATAAATAAGAAATATTTATGTTGTTTTGTGTCGCATACTTTTTTCGCCATTCCTATGTTTGTCTTGCACTCTTTAGGCGCATCCATATCCATTGATGAACATCTGCGAGCGTTTGAGACATAAAGGGCCAGCTTCAAAACCAACGCACTTTGTCTTTAAGTAATGAAACTTTTCTTCTAGGAATGTTTTATGCAAAGATATAGCTAGCTTTGATGAGAGGAGTTTTATCTTTTATTATGAACGTCTTGTCCAAAGATTGCTTGATGCGAAGATAACTATCCTCGACCTGTTATTTTCGACAAATATTTAACGCAAAAATAATTAGCTTTAACGTGTTGTTGTATCTTCCATGAGTTTTAATGGGGTGAAAACCGTTTTTCAAAATCTTAAAATTTTCTCTAAAATCAAGATTCATTTTTCGTGATTACTATAATGTCTCCAGTTAGGCTGAAACTTTGTATTCGTAGACTACGTCCAACGAGCTTTACGGGGGTAAAACCAGATTTTGAAAATTGCCAGCCGCTTTCTCGAAATGAAAATTTTTTCCTTTATTATTGAGAATTTTCCAATACGACCCTCAGTTCATAAGGCAAGCCCAAAATATGACACAGGGATTCGCTAATCAAAAATGGACAAAAATTGAAATTACACAACAATTAGAATTTTTTAATTTTTCGCGCCAGTTTCTCCCAATTCCCCTCTTTCCTTGAATCTTTCCTTTTATTATTGGTTGTAGGAACTGATATTTTTGGTTGCGCATTATGTGGCCTAGATATGCGGTTCTCCGCGTTCGTTTTCTTTATGTCATTATGTGTGAATCTTTTAGGATGTTCTTTTAAATCTTTAGTACCGTGGTCTCCCTTTGACTTCTGAATGTCTGAATCCCTATGTCACTGTCTATTTGATTTGGTTCTTCCGCCTTTAGACTTTTAATTACCCCGGTACCACCCATATCTGGAAACACCGGGGAGGCGCCCGATTAAGGACTGTCAACCCCACATGGGATAGGATTTTTTTTTTCATCAAAGTAGTGCTGATTTTTATTTTATGTTGCAAAAAAACATTGAATCGAATTCCTTTCTTTATTCATCATTATTGTGAACATTAAAAATTCACTTAATGTTGTTAAAATTAAACATTTATCAACAATTGGCAATACATTAAGATTAAAAATACAAAAACATATTAAATGTCCAGTAAATGTTGTTATAATTAAACATAAATAATAATTGGCAATTTATTATTATAAACAATGCAAAACACAGTGAATGTTGTTATAATTAAACCAATATCACTTATTAGCAAGTAAGAATACAAAAAAATGTGCAGAAATATTAAAAATGTTGTTGCAGTTGAAAATACCATTAATTAGCAATGAATTATGAATATCAGTACAAATTATTATAAAAAATATTTAAAAATCGTGACGCATTCAATATTAAACTTTT
Organism: Gymnusa sp. GC000175; assembly: GCA_030264735.1. Classification (NCBI taxonomy): domain Eukaryota; kingdom Metazoa; phylum Arthropoda; class Insecta; order Coleoptera; family Staphylinidae; genus Gymnusa; species Gymnusa sp. GC000175. The sequence continues at coordinate 6,051 of JARJDX010036322.1, forward strand.
TGGTAGTTCTAATGAACCACGTTACATAAACAGCGATAAAGTGATGGTAGCGATAAAGTCAGTTTTACACAACTAAAATTTTATATCAAATGTTAAAAGCACAAGAAATTTAACATTTAAATATTAACTAGAACACAATATACAGGCTTTATTTACATAATTTAACAATATTTTATGAATTCACATTGTTCCAGAATATTAAATCGTCCTAATATGAGAAAGTTTATCAAGATGAACTTAGAGGTGGTTTGGATAGAAAGTTTTAGGCGGCAAGAAGTTTTATTCCTCATCAACTATTCGGTAATATGTTAGTTGAGTATCGTTTGCTTCTCTTAGGACGCTATCTAATACAACATTAAAAAATCTGATGTGGTCACCACCTGACTTTATCATTTTTTTTTTTAAATTTAGATTTTTTTAAAATGATAACAACAAAATATGTTTTAAATTTAATTCTAGACACTTTTTTACTCCTATGTTTTTTCCACAAACTTGATGGTTTTACAAATATTTGCAAAAAACCGAAAAACCTCACCAATAAGCTACCACTTTCGGTTGGTGGTTTTCAGCCAAAAGTAACTGTGCTCTTCCAATTGTTGTTAAAAGCCTAAATATAAATTTTTGTGGTGATATCTTTAATAGTTTTTTAAAAACCTTGCCCACAAAAAACGGCTACACACACACCACACACACATCCACACAGACATTTTTAAATTTTGTTCAGGGTACCCTAAAAGATGCATTGCCACTAAAACTCTTTTTTTTGCACGCTTACAATACTTTATCTTTATGATAAAGTAAAAGGATAGGCCACACCACGCATCCCCGTTTCACGCCATTCTAGTCTTTGATTTCTCTAGTGATGCTACCCCTCTGTAAACTTGCATGTTGAATCTTTGCACAGTTACTTTATGATTGATATTATCATATCTGGTGTTTTTAGTTCCTTTAGCGCTGATTGATGCCTTTTCGAAGTCTACTAATACAAGGTATAAAGGTGAACGGTACTTCTGTGATTGTTCAATAATGATTATGAATGTCTTAATTTGATTAATACATGTGTGAGCGAAAGTCTGCTTGTTCGTTTTGTAGAATGAGAGAGATCTAGTTTCTGTGATAATCTTTCTAATACAATTATTGCAATAACTTTATTCATCGTGTTTGATAAGGTTATTCCTCCAATTATGACAGTCACTTAGATCTTCTTTCTTTGGTAGTTTAATTATAACTTCCTTTTTTTAGATGTTAAGGATTTGTCCTATATTCCAAGCCTGTCCTATTAATGGTTTCATCATTATGTCTAGAATTTATGGGAATCCCTCAAAAATGTCAGGTGGTATGTGATCAGGTCTTGCTGATTTGCCAGATTTTAGTTCTTATATGGCTTTGGTAATTTCTGTGAGGTTGTTGAAATGTTCTTGTCATAGAGTTATCTGGTCCTTTAATTTTGTAAGGTTGTCTGTTTTTTTGGGTATTTTTGAGATTTTGTTTGTTAGTTATTTTGTGATTTTCTAAAGACCTCTGAGATTTTTAGGATCAGCTGCTATTTGCGCAGATTTTGCTTAATTGTCGGCCCATTTTCTTTTGTCTTTCCCCTCTTATGACCTCTTTATTTGACTTTCGGAACAAGGTGGGCCTCTCCTTTGGATTTAAAGCCATTTATATAGTTCTTTATTTCTGTGTGAGTTTCCGTCAGGTGTCTTTGCTGATCCATGGTTTGTTTGTTTGTTTGTTTGTTTCATTTGCCCTAGTACGTCGTCGCTTGTATTTAGCATTGTTTCTTGAATGTTTGGCCACTTGATTTCTATTCCGCTGTTTGGGTGGGTTATTTTAGCTAGGGTGCTGATTCTCTTTTCAACTTCTTTTTCCAAAATTCGGACACTTTTTTGGTTTCTTAGACGGCCTAGGTTCAATTTCGGTCGTTTTATTATTTTATGAGTGTTATTTTTAACTATATTAGTCATATTAACAATGAGTAATCACACACATCTAGTAATGAGCGTCTCCATTTTCTGATTTATCTATTTTTTCCTTGTTATCTGAAAATTCCCATGTTGTTTTGTGGATGATTCAGTGAGGAAATAGAGTTCCACCAATGATTAACTCGTTGTTCGAGCAGAATTCCACAAGTTGTGTTCCGTTATTGTTTATTACTCCAAGTCCATGCTTGCTCATGACATGCTCAAAATGTGTGTTGTCTACGCCAAAAATAATAACAACTATTATTATTCTTAAAAAACGGATCATCAGCTTTTCTAGATTTACCCCCCAACTCGCACACGGCCAGTCCGGCCCTGCAATACTTAGTTAAGAAATTAACGCTGAGTTTCAATATGAATTATTAATACAAAAAAACGTTCTGTTGTCATTGTTTGGTTAAACGGAAGATTTCGTAATGCAGTAGAAAAACAAAGTAAATGGCTCTTATCGTTCATCACCAATTTCAAATATTTACTTATAAACAATCTATATTAAAACATACACTTTTTCAATTGCTTGCATGTTAAATTTATTGATAATAAAGTACAATTTTTTAATTTTTTTGGAGTTCTCACTTCCTAACATATTCTTTAAATTTTGCTTATTATTATAAAACACCCTGTATAAACACATTAAGTGTTTGTAAACAAATGAAGGTAAATAAATACGGTTTTTTCTTTTAATGGGTATAAAATGTTTTAATTTATTAAAAATTAATTTAATTGCTTTTGATTATATTATAATTAGCCATAAATTAATGGATTAAAAGCAATATATTAGATTACATTATAAATTTCAAATTTTCCGCCGTTGTTCTTTCTTCTGATTGGTAAAATTTGACATGCAGCTCACCATACAAACCAGATCCCCTCTCTTTTTACCAGTAGTATCGTGATCGTTGTTGTGAGTGGGTGTGATTTTGTTGCTGCCTAAATATTAGGATAATTCACTTAAATTAAAGGTAAATCCTTAATAAAAACAACAAATCCACACATAAACAACAATCACGAAACTTCTTACAGGATTAACAAATGGGATATAATTCAAATTTATTGATTTTTGGGTTGAAACAGGCGTTGAGAGCAAAGCGCTTCTCTGTGCCTCCACCATTCAAATTATGTCCACAGTTACTTATTTTATTCACATTTTGTATTAGAATAAGTTAAAGGGGAGTTATTTATAATCCCCAACGCGTTTCCTTTTTATTTGCTTTAAATCTGGAATAATTTAATGCGAGTAAATCCTCGTTAATTGTGACAAAGTAGAAGTGCTTTAAAAAGCATGACTCATTGCTATGATTCCCTTTTTTATGTCGAGTTTCTTATCGTGATTGTTGTTTATTGTATCACCGTATTTTACTTTTTTTATGGCTTAAACGTCTGTTTATTCTTTGCGTTTGGCTTTAATGCCCAGTTATTAAACCTGTAAAATTGGTTTTACATTATAAATCACTTTGCGCTGCTACACGAAACGTCAAAATTTTCATTCTTTTTTAAATAAATTAACCGAAAAAACAACATAACTTGATAATTTTTTGCGTATAAAAATTTTTTTGCATGACTGCGCAAACTTGATTTTCTTTATCAAGAAAAGTTGAGGTTTTATTCTCTCTAATGATGACTGCAAACAAACTTTTTATTTGTTTTTTGTTTTAAGATAATCATTTGTTTTACGTTGGGCTTTTGTTTTTTTTTTGACGTTTTATATGTGCAATAAATTAAAATATAATTGCGCTCAAATATTTTGAGCCAAAATGCATACATAAAATTATATAATATTAAACGCAGGCAATTTTATATTGGGATAATTAATTAATGCCTAGTTGAGTCAATGATGATGAAGAAAAAAAATTACGTGGTAATCATTCCTTTCTTAATTTATTTTTTCTGAAATTAATGGTGACATGATTATGATGTAATAATTCAATTCAGGTGATTAAATGACGCACTAAAATATTCATTTGTTTTACGTTTTTACGTATTATTTTTCGAGCTAAACAGCCTGTTGCTAAAGCATTATTTATTCATCTCTCTTTACGGAAACATTCAAAAATGTTTTTTTTTTCTCTCTTATCAATTATGATTGATTCAATGTGCGCAAACAATGAAAGTGACATGCAAATTCTGTCAAGGTTAGAAAAATGTGACGAGGAAACGCGCATTTTTGCACTGATAAATGTATGCAATTGGGTTTACAAATTACAATTTCCATTAAATTTATTGCAGCTGGTATTGAATGTAATTTTAATAAGGCGATTCGAATTCCAAGCACGAGAGCTTTTTAAGATAGCTAAAGGTTCTTGTTTTGTAAAACGCTTCCTTCCGGTTTTAAATATTTATAGGCGACGACGTCTGCAAAGAAATTCTCACCGTGTGCCCTCTGTAGGGGTCACTACGAACATTTTCAAGTGCTTTATTAAGGTCGAGGTGATTAAACCCCTTTAGTTAATCTCTTCAACAAAAAAAATACAATTTCTCCCCGGTTTTAAAGTATAATTTAGATTACATAGCCATTTATAACATTTATCGCCTTTTAATACTTAATTTATTACGTTTTAATCATTTAAAAGGAAAATTTAATTAACACGATGCAGGGTTTGCGTTTTAAAAATTAATATAATTAGCGCGCGTTTAAATAAATTAATTAAAAGGAGTAAATTAATTAATTAATTGCATTTAAACATTTTTGTGAGAGAGTTTAGTAAGGTTAGGATTAGGTGTGTCATAATGGGGTTTGTTATTATCAATGGTTCAGCATGCAGCGAAGCCGAGTGGTGTGTAGAAACCGGCAGATCGATGTTAGCCAGCCACGCCCTTGCACCCCAGAGCCTGGCTCACCCTCAACTTGCATACTACACCCTCTACTACGGGTTCAAAACAAAATAAAAAAGACAAACGTTAAACAAAAGTACGGAATTTTTTTTTATTACCCCAGTGTAAAAAATAAATTCACTCGCGCTGAAACTTTTTTGTTTTAATTTTTTTCAACAAAACAAATTTTTAATTAAAGCTCTCAGATGTTTATGATTTACCTTTAACCTGCTGGATTTAACTTTCCTTTTATGTTAATTAAATTTTCTTTTGTGCTGTATATCAGTTTATTTTTTGGGGGCGAGCAGTCTGATGTTTAAATGATAACTCGCATTCCGCGCAGCACACAATCTTTTATATGTGGACAAATTTACTTCTGAAGTTGGCATGTCTGATAATAAGATATAAGCTATTATATGTATAACTCGCTTTTATTGTAGAGACGTTTTATTTCTCTATTGAAACTAATTTATTTTCCCATGCAATTCGATTCGTTTAAAAGGTATTTCTCAGGTAATTAATTAGATTTATTAATCGTTGTTGTAAATAGTATTATTATTTTTATAGACGTATAATTGTGTATAAAATAAGTACCATAACCTTATTTTATTATAAATATTATTTTTACGGTTGGTACCAATTATAATGAACGCTAATTTTTTATCAAGAATATTTAATAGGCATTCCAACCTCTCAAATGGGGGTGCCAGCAGCCTCCATCTTAAGTTTGACAGGAGGTCACAAAAAATTTGATGACATTGCGTTTGTATGGATAATCTGACCTTTTTATTTGTTTATAAATCGAATTTCATCTGTAATTTTTAAGTTATCCAATTATCTTACACATACATTAAAACAGTCAATGCACAATTTTGACAGAAGACAAGCATGCCAACAGCCGCCATATTGTGCACGTGGTTTACTTGGAATGCTTTATAACCACAATACCGCCTAGGTAGGCAACCCAAATGACATTTGGTATTTTAATGTTGGTTATCGTTTGCAATCAATTACATGTTTATATATTTTAATCATTGGCGTTCGTTCTTACTCACAGTTGTTACAGATTAAGTATTTGTAGTAATTAACAAAATAAGTATTTATTCTAAAGTATAAAATGCATGCGCGCTCTTACAACGTTTTTTCAACATTAACCTCACCCTTTTTTATACCAACTTAATCATTTAAACAAACTTAACTTTATACCAACTTAACTTCTACATTAACAACTTAAATATTATATCATTGCTTTTTAACAACAGTAACAGTTTATTTGCGTTTTACCTATGTATTTAAGGTGTGTGATGAACATTAGATTTGTTTTTAATAAACCCTTAATGCTTTACTACTGTGACAATGATTGGGTTAACAGTTTTACCAACTGGTGTTAGTTGGGTGGCCTAACTACGAGGTCACGTGGTTATCACTAATTTCTGACTTCTCTGTACAATCTGGCTGATATAGGTGCTGCCTTACCACTCCTAAACGCCAGCTCTTTCTATCTTTGACATTTTGTTTTTTTAGGCCTCTGTTATCCATAGCCTTTCTCATTCTTTCATTCCACGATCTACGGGATGTTCCTCTTTTTCTTCTCCTAGGAGAAGTTCATTGTTAGACTTGTTTTGGCCGTCGATCTTCTTCTATTCTATGAAAATGGCCGAGCCACTAAAACCTCGCTTCACGATTTTCTGCAGGACCCTTTCCTAAGCTTTTACCCTTTCTAGTCCTAGGGACTAGTGTTTCTTCTCAAGTAGTCCATTTCCGCAACATTTAATCTTCTACTTAAATCAGCATTCAGCTCCGTACATCAGCACCAACTCTACCAGAGCAGTTCCAATACCTTTTTTGACTATTGGATATATGGTTATCCAACCCAAATGGAGTTGAGACTTTCCTGCATTTGATATCTTTTTCGTTTAAGTGTGGCCCTATGCTAATTCCTAACTTGTTTTTCGCGGTTGCAAGTTTTGTCAAAATAACAGTGGGGGTGTCATCTGGATTGGGATTGTCTACAAGGTATTCTGTGATAAATGTACGCGATAAAATTTTTACCTTTTCCATTGTTTATTTTATGTCTTAATTATGCTAGTAGACGTCTATCTTGTGTTGCCGGGATCTCCCGGAATCATTTTGTAGTCTTTGATTTGTTTAAGGTTTTGTTTTTCTTTTAAGATGTAGTCGATGTGGGATGCAATGAGATGTTCCTCTTTTTTTTTGAAAAGTGTGTTTACTACTGCATTGCTTAGACATCCACACTATTGTGCATCAGTGAGTTTAGATTGTGGTTCGCTGCCCAAGAATCGTTGACAGGGGTATATACTATGAGTGTTTTATTTGGTTTGTGAAGCTGAATATGCGGAAGGGCAACTTTGCATACGACTAGGTAGAGGCCGAACCACAGTTGCCGCCTCTGCACACCCTTACGTAGACTAGTTAATTCCCTGTTATCAGAAAAGGTTGTCTTCAATGTTTACCGTTCTTTTGAAAGTCTGTTGTGACATATATGTTTGTTCCAGGTCAGCCTGCAATCAAGGTGAATGCTCAGGTATTTTATGGTCTCCGCTGAATTTTTTGATCTTTCAGATGCTGGGTAGTTTTTTTTTACTGTGTATGTCTCGTTTGCCTTTTCTCTTCCTTAATCCATCACCCTCGTGAGGGTTTGGTGGCATAATGGTTAAATGGATCTAACCAGAGCGGTGTGGGTAGCCCTCATGCAATTCTTGACCAGTTAATTACTTTTATTTTCCATTTTTTTAGCCACCTTTAAATTTTTTTAGCCTTTCTTGTTGGTGTTTTATCGCAACACCAGGGTTATAGTGGGATGAGTGTCCTGCTGGGTCGTCAGGCAATGTTGCCTAGAATGTTTTATTTTTTGTTCTGTAAAGTAGATATGATTGGGCGAAAAACTGCTTAATGGAAACCCACACTTGATTGAGCTAAAGTTTTGTAAGATGCTCTTGGAACTTTACTTGGAAGAGTCTGAGTGAGGTACCATTATTGCATTTGGATGAAGCCGCGTGGTAGTGAGTGCTAAATTTTATCAAAGGTCTGACTGACGTCCAAAAATGAGCTCGAGCGATATTTTTTTTTTCTTTCAAGGTTTTCTTTATTTTTTTTCAATTCGGCCTTGCTCTACGATTTCTGTAGAAAATTAAGGTGTTGGTCTGGAATAAGTTCATTTTTCGTTAGCACAAGTAATAAATATTTTAGGTGCATCTTTTGATTGAGTAGGCATTAGGTTAATTGGTCTATAGGGTTTTCAGCGATAGCTGGGCATGACTCATTGCTAAAAAGCGTATGGGATAAGTATTGGAAAACGTATGTCGTTACTACAAATATAATCATATTAATTACGCCATCTCTTGGGTTAGTACAAATATAATGATGAGAAATGACAAATAAAGTTTTGGTTTTGTGTTTTATCAGCCAACACAGGATTTTGTGAAATTGTGTTGTAGAAATGCATGAATATATAAATGTAAATTTTTTTACTTTTGGGTTTAAGTTCTGTAAATTTATTTGTTGTTGGGCCAACGTTTCGCTCGCATTTGCAGGGATTTTTAAGACATGTTTTTAACAAAAACGTAATTATTAATTTAATTTAAACAAACTTAAAAAAAAAAAATTAAAATTGTCAAACTATGAAATGCCGGTAATGCAGGTCACAACTTTATCTGGCGCTGGTTTGTGGTAGACATACGTCTTTGTAGCGTGCATTTGTACAGGCGACATGCTTAAAACTCTGCCTTTTCATTCTAACTTATATAAAATAGAAAGAAAAGAGTGTGTTGTTTGTGCCGATCTACAGCTACGGTTACGTTATGCACGTAACATTGTGACACAGTGTAAGTAAATCTCCGGCTCTGTGTATCCTACTCAAGATTTGTAAATGACCCGTACTTTATAATCTATCATCCTTTAGTCCTGAGAGGAGAGAGGGCGCATTAAAAATCCACCAGGGGCGCCGGGTTGCCGACCCTTGCTATAAGGGTATAAGGCATTCCATCCTCCTGTCAAATGGGGATGCCAACAGCCTCCATTTTTAAAAAGTTTGACAGGTCTTAAAAAATTTGATGACATTGCGTTTGTATGGATAATCTGACCATTTTATTTCTTTGGTAATCGGATTTAATCTTAAGTTTTTAGTTTATCCATGTATCTTCTACCTACATTCAATGCACAGTTTTGACAGAAGACTTGCATGCCAACAGCAGCCATATTAGGTTTACTTGGAATGCCTTATATGCTTCCACGGATGCCATGCGTGAATGACAGTTTCTCTGAACACGCGGGAATTAAAAGAGAAAGAGAGTCTGCTTACCATAAGTCTGCACCACTTTTACCATAATTCCCTCTTACACGTTTTCTTATGCTATTCCTCCTTTATTTTATAATTCTTTTGAGAGGAAATTAATTGTCGGAATTGAAGACAGAGAGGAGATTTAAATTAATATTTCTGCTATGATTATTATCGACGGAGTTTACATTCTAAATTTATTAAAAATTGCAGAGCATGGACATGAACCAACCTATTTAGGTGTAGTTCAAAGTACTCCGCTAGGTAGTATATTGCTTGTTTACACGGTTTTGCAGTTACCGATTTTAGATGTTTCTAGAGCGCCCTCTGATTAGGGTTAATAGAAATCATGATTTTTTAAAAAAAATCAAAAAAATCGATTTTTTAAAAAAAATCAAAAAAAATCGATTTTTTTGATTTAAATCAGATTTAAATCGGATTTAAATCAAACCTTAACTTTCAATGTTAATAGTAGATAATTTAAAGAAAAAAATGGAGGTGTGGTCACCACACGACTTTTATTTCCTGATTTGAGATGTTTTTACTTTCATTTACAAAGTCAATTAAAGTACAGTAATCGCGACAATTTTCAAAATCGTGATTTTTGCGGAAATATCCGTTTTCGACCTCCCTCATTCAGAAAAAGTTGATTTCGAAGTGGTGTCACCACACGACTTTCATTTACTAATTTACGATGTTGTTTGGGTTAACTATCATATCGTGGGTTCAATACTATAACTAGGTAACTCAATTTTTTTTAAATTTGTTGTCTAGTACTTCAGTACCTTGTAGTGTGGAACTTTCTAATGCTAAAAGTAGATATCTCTGAGCCTACCCAAATGAATCCTAGCGCTGCATTTCCAAACTAGGCAAGTAGGAAACGACCGTTCTGTTCATTAGAGGCCAA
>JARJDX010036341.1:0-10946 GCA_030264735.1 Gymnusa sp. GC000175
ATTTTTAACTAAAATAAAATTTTAAGTAATGCAACATGTTAAGTAGTGCATCAAAAATATCACATTTAGCCATGGAAAAAGAAAAAAATGCAGTCGCTTTCTTAAAAGTCATTTTCTTTAATCTTGCTTTGGCTTCTTAAAATTATTTTGACTTGATTCGCGATTAAATTTTTTCTTTTTCCATGGCAAAATTTGATTTGTTTAATACACCACTTCACAATTTGCGTTACATTAAATGCTATTTTCAGAATAACGAGACCTATCTAAAAAAAATTAAATAAATGACTAACGCCACGCACAAATGGTAAATGTCACAAAAATTGCTTGTCGTGGTAATGTAGAAAAGTAGGTACCATTTAATTTTCCGTATCGAACTTTGAAATTGGTTAAAAAATAACTTAGTTATGGTGTTGGCCGGGTTTTGGTATCCACCCGGTATATAAAATGAAAGGCTGAAATTATATTTTTCATAGCAAAAATCATCGGAGCAGGCAGGCTTCGTCAAAGAACGAGGCACAAGGGAGTAGATCTCAAACGTACGCTAGATAATTCAAAAATTCAGAGAATTCAACCAACCGGTATACCTTTGTATTGCTGACTACCGAAAGGCGTTCGATAGAATTTAATGGACGAAAATGTGGTAAATATTGAGAGAAATTGAAGTCCCACAACACTTGATTTTTCTTCTTCACAACCTCTACGTTTAAAGCGAAGCCGTCGTACGACTAGATAACCATACATCAAGCTTCTACTGCATTAAAAAAAGAGTTAGGCAGGGTTGCATACTCTTTCCCTTACTATTCAATATATACATAATGGAAAGAGTAACAAACGAATGGGGTGGAGGAGTTACTATTGAAAACTTAACAACCTTCGTTACGCCGTTGACACGGTCCTCCTGACAAATTCGAGTGATGAACTCACACAATTTATCCTTAAATTGAAAAAGGAGAGTAAAGATTGTGGTCTACTGGTTAACTAAACGAAGACAAAAATGAAGATCATTGAAAGAGCGAACAACAACCAGCAACATATAAAGCAAATCGGGCAATGCCAAATAGTAAAGCAGTACAAATATCTTGTATCGATATCGCAAGACGAGTAGTAAAAGGTCTGGAGAATACATGGAAAGATCAGAGTATCACGTTAAATATAAAAAAGCAAGTGAAAAAGACATTAGTGTTCCCCATGATTCTCTACGACGCAGAATCATGGACAATGAAAGCACAAGACAGAATCCCGTGGACGGCTAGAAGAACCAATGTATCCGTTCTAGCTGAAATAAATAAACCACAAAGGTTATCCAAAATCGTGTACTCGCGGATTCTAAAATACACATTTAACGAAGACCCAGAAGAAAATTTGTAGCGGCTCATAGTTCAGGGCAGGTTGAAAGTTCCAGACCCAGAAGTAGATCTCCGCAACGCTGGGCTGACCAAGTTAAAGAAGCAACAAACTCAACAGTCTATGATGCAGCAACACGATTACGCAATAGAGAAAGATGGCGTAGCGTCACCAAAAGGGCCACAGAAAATAAAATGACTCCTCTCTCAAGAGTAATTACGAAAAAGAAGAAATATTAATGCGGTTGGCATTAGAATAGCGTCCAGGTTCTTTTTTAAAGATGCAAGGATGACACCTGCGTATTTGTTTGCCTGATTGACTACCAAAAAGCTTTTCGACCGAGTTCAACATTACAAAATGGTTAAAATATTAAAACGAGTAGGTATTGACGACGGAGTCCTCAAAATCATTATCAATATATATTTGAACCAGATAGTAGCACTCAGGATTGATAAAGAATACACAGAAGATGTTAAAACAGCACGGGGAGTAAGACAAGGGAACATATTGACCCCACTACTGTTTAATATTTACTCAGAATAAATTTTCAAAGAGGCCTAGGAATGGATAAAGGTATCATGATAAAGGGGAAAAGGTTAAATAACATAAGATACTCCGACGATAAAATTGTGTTTGCTAATCCGTTAGAAGGACTTTAAACACTAATAAACAGAATTGTACCATTCAGTGAAATATACGGGCTAAACATAAATAACAGAAAACCTAAATTTATGGTCATTAGTAAGAGGTTATAATGATTTCAAAAACCGGAAAACTTCTTGTTACTTCGTACGATATCAAAATTATTTTAAAAACTAGTTTTATAATTGAAAAAGCACTAGAAGATCCGCTCTATTATATTCCTGGACGTTGCACAGGCCTTAGACAAAGTATGACATGAAGGACTTATATACAAGTATAAAATAGATACCAGCTTGCCTAAACTACATAATCAATTACTAAAATCTTACATCTCAAATGGACACTTCAAAGTAAAACACGATGATAGCTACACAGAAATAAAGAAATAAGAGCTGTTGTTCTACAAGGAAGCGTATTAGGATCATTCCTCTATCTCCTCTACACGATGGACATACCAAATTGCGGAAGAAATAACAATCGCAACCTTTGCTGATCATTGCTGTAGGAAGAAACAACAATCAACCAAGGAAAAAATATCCACGTACCTATCACCACCTAAATCAAGTATAGAATCGGTCAAGCACGAGCCACATTAAATAACATGAACACACGATCTACTCCTTGATACAAAAACTCGCATGCTGAGAAGCTACATCCTTCTTATCCTGCTCAATGCTAATTGCAAGAAAAATCAAAGCCTTTGAAATGATGAAGAGGAATTTTGCGGATATCATGGAACGATCATATAACAAACATTGAAGTCCTCCAAAGAATAAACGAAAGCAGATCATAGGCAGCATCAGGATTCGCAAGCTCTACTATCTAGGACACATAATGAGAAATGCAAATAAGTACGCTTTATTAAAAGCCATTACACACGGCAAAATAAATGGCAAACGTAGACCAGGACCGAGATGAATATCATGATTTAATAAATTAAAGGGTTGGCACGGAAAATTCATTCAGAATTAAAACCAACAAAGTGAAGATGCTAATCGCGAACATTCGAACTAGGATAAGCACCCGAAGAAGAAGAAGATCCAAATCTCTTTATAATATACGAGGAAATTTCTCACAAAGTTGATTTTCACTTTGAAGTAAAATCACCTAACTTTAATTATTACTCAAAAGAGTGATGAAATGGTATGTATTTCTGTAACTGCAACAATTTGTTGGGGTTTGTGAGCAATTGTGCAAACCGCAATGAAGTCTTACTTACATTTAGTCATCCCTTATTTTGTTCTTTATGAATGGCGGTTATTGAAAAGAAGATTCAGAAGAGTAGTTTTAAATAAGGGGATGTTTTCATTGAAAGATATTTTTTTGAATGGAATACAATGCTATCGAAAGTGATACATTTCAAATGGATTGACTTATTGCGAAATAATATGGGAAATTTTAAAATCTGAATGTGTGTGGTCTATTGTCACAAAAAAAATTATGTAAAGAAGAAAATTAAATTAGGGCTACCCAACGTCCTTAATGAATTTTATGATTAAATTTTAATTGGGCGAATGAAAAATTAATTAATATAGGGAATTATTAAAATTGATAAAATTTGATAAATGGATTTTCGAATACAAATAAAATTGGTAAGCTCCTTGAATGATAATATTGATTAATGATGAATATCCTGGTTGAAAAATTGTCCTTTTTCGTGTTAGAAATTTTTGGCGCAATAATATATTTGCTGTAATATGAATTAAGGGTGTCGGTTGTGCGGTTTGGGTAACAGAGGGATGTTAAGGCACCCCGTAGTGCTTTGCTAACTATCATGTCAGTGGTTCGCGATGAACTACGGGGAGGCCACCCCATGCGGACAGTTTGTAATAAATTCTTCAATTTAAAACGGGATGTGTTATGCAAATATTCCTTGTTTACGCCAGTCCCGGACCTTTGTCAAATTTTCATTCAATTTCCAAAAAGATGCGCAAATTGTATTAAAATATAATTTTAAAAAGCAATTTGGTATTCAAATCAACACATCCTCACTACATAAATATGCAGCAAGAAAGATTTTTAATTTGACATGCAATATATTTAAAAAAATTACTTTAATTGAAATTTAACTTTTTTTCTGGATTGCTTTCTTCCTTTCAAGAAACCATTTATTTATGAATAAAACTCATATTTACTTAGCGCAAAAGCAATTTATAATGATAAAATATGCAGAGCCAATTTTCTGGTGCAAAAAATAATTAAATAATTTAAATTTAATGCAAATAAAATTAAAAAATTTGAATTGTTAAGATTAAACCCAGAAATTATTATTTCTTAAAATGTAAAATAATTTTTTGCTTGATTTAGCTATGTTTTATATGTGTTATAAACATTCATTTTTTTTTAATATAGGACATTATGTTTATATTAGCATTAGAGCAATTTTTGGAGGAAACTTTAAGTTTTCAGAAATTTTTAAATTTGCAAACACCGTATAAAACATTTTAAATATTAAAAATTTTATAAAGAAAATATTGGATGTCATTTGTCATCAGTAGTAAAAAACATATTTTCCTCTTATTTTCTAAATATTCATTTCAAGATTATAACTATATACGATCGAACACTTAGCTAAAATCGTTGAACATGAAGTGGAAGTTTACTCGTATCATTTTACTTATTTTTTTGCATCTAGAGAAGAAATATTTTAATACGTTTATACAAAAAAAGTTGCTGCAAATCGCTTTTATTCAAGACATTGTATTATTGGATAATGTTTTTTTGCACTTACGGGAAAGTCGAGTAGGGAACACTTTGCTTTTAGCTCTCAAATGTTGGTAAATATATTTTATGTTTAAATTTTTTTTTTTTTTGAGGTTCTGTTGCACGAAAAACCAAAAACCTAAGCGGAATACATACATACATTTATAGGAAACTGTCCAAATAGGGTAGAAATTCACACTTCCGGTACGGAGAAAACCTCCTTAAGAAGCACGGGGAAGAGAATTATGTGATTAGTAAAATGAAACATGTAAGTACCTGGGGAAAAGGAAAATTAAAAAATACGATGGAAACATATAAAGAAAAACAACCGGCGGTTTTGACCGAGGCATTTATCCAGAGTAAAATAGAGTCAGGCAGTCGTTCAAGGCTTTGAGCGCATGATGACACGCGCAGCAGTGCGTACTGCCTGTCGGTTTTGAAACCGCTGTGTGTGTTATCACTCGCTTAATGCCTTGTTTACACGGGCTTAGTGCTAATCATTAGTACTAACCACTTGCACTAATTCTTTGACGTTTAAACACACAGTATAAGTGGTTAGTATTAGAAGAATTGCTGGTGCGTGTGAAGAGAAATGGTTTCTATTTTACCAATGAGAAGTGTAACTAATAATTTGCACTAAGCCCGTGTAAACAAGGAATTATGCCTTGTTTACACGGGCTTAGTTCTAATCATTAGTAGTAACCACTTGCACTAATTCTGTGCCGTGTAAATACACAGTGTAAGTGGTTAGTATTAGAAAAATTGCGGGTGCGGATTTACTTACGATAAACGCATGTGTTTGTGTCATTACCCTAAGGGCAGATCTGTATGTTGGATATTTTGTGTTTATCGAATTCAATATCTTCCTCATCATTAGTCGTGACTTTCCAAATTTCAGATATGAACCTCATTTTTCGTTTTTATCGATTTTAATAGGTTTTGTAAATAATAAAAAAATAACCCATGTTTAGGATTTCTAAAAGACCACGAGCCATACCAAGCCTATTTGAAAATTCTAACTAACTAACGGTTTTCGTAAGTTGGCAATAACGAATTTGAACTTAGGCAGGCCAAGTCGGCAGATCGGATTCGTGGCAAGCCCAAGCTGATGAAATCAACGTAGCCGTCAGGTATATTTATTTAATTTGGTGGTGAACCATATAATATAAGCAATTACACCTAAGCTGGGCTACCAAATGGGTATACATACTGATAATATAGAATGCTACGCAGATGACGCCATTCTAACTAAAAAAAAACGAAGATGGCCATAGTAAAAAATTAGAAAGCGAAACAAAAAATAGGAGTAACAGAAATGAATGTGCTAAGATCCATATTAAATGTGACCTAGGCAGACAAACGGGAAAGATAATATTCAAAATATAGTTAAATGATCAAAAACATGGAAAGAAAAATGAAAAGCACATGTAGAAAGGATGGACTAGGAAAGACTAGTTTAAATTTGTAGGAATGAAAGACCCAGAGGAAAAGCACCACCTGAACTACCACCCGGGAGATGGGCACAAAGATAGTTCTTCTTAACTATAAAATGGCACAGAAGACAAACAAGGAATCATTCCTAGTCGAGGGTAAAAGAAGAAGTTTTTGAGTCACTCGGATTTAAAACCGGGTTCTAGGATGCAATACAATCACAGATAATAGAGGAGGATAATCCTTTAAACTATCAGAGGATTAATTGTCTGCAAAGGTGTAACTGTACATTTTTAATTTCTTAAAAATCTCTTTTACCGGTTGTTTATTTTAATAAATTTATTATATATATTGCATACTTTTTAATATTTTACGAATATGAAAACATATTAACATTAAATAAATCTAAATATTCAACGTTCACATAACAAAAATTCTGGTTTTTACGTACAGTAATAATTTCAATCACAAATGCTTGTAAAAACTGCACTTTTTTTCATTTAAACTGAAATGTTCGACGTTTAATTTTAGTTATGAAATGTTTGAAGAAAAACAATAAATTCAAGCAAATGAGTGCACTTTGAAAACTTGACTAAAATCAACTCGCCAGCTATTAAATCAATATTTTTGTTGCATTTTAAATAAATGCTAAATGAATTAAAATAGTACATTTATTATAAAAGTAATTAAATATTTATTCAATCAAGTAATGAAGCATTAAACTTAATTAATAATTATCACGTAATAAAGCCGTCATTTTAACCCAGGAATTATTTATTTAAATTTCAAAATTGATTTTAAGGTAATCCACCCTGCCATACGGGGTTGAAGCATGGACCCTAAGGCTACCTGAACTTAAAATGTTGGAAGTTTTCTAGATGTAGTGCTACCGAAGAATGTGGCAAATATCCTGGATAGATAAATAGATAAAATTACCCACAAAGATGTCCTTGAAAAAATGAAACAGTTATGTGAAGTCGACCATTAAGAAAAGAAAACTTGAAAATCTGGGCTATTCAAAAGAGGTCCGAAATATACTCTTCTGAGGCTTATTATTCAGGGGAAAATAAAAGGAAAAGGGATATTTGGTACTGTTTAGTATGGTTGAATACATTTTTAAAAATCATTTAGGACGTATTTTTTCTTTTTGCGATAACCTGTGTAGTTCTCGACATATTTGACCGTTTCCAAACTTTTGCCGAACCCGGTAGATTGGGATGGTGGAAACTGTAAAAATTTTCAATAAAAAAGGCTCGCAAATTTATAGAAAAATTAACAAAGGGTTCGCAAATTTATAAAAAATTTAACAAAAGGCTCGCGCGAGCCCTTGCGAGCCCGCTCCAGCACACCACTGGGGTAGCCCCTTTTAATGCCTCTTTGGCAAATATTCGAGATGTTGACAACTACATGACCTAGATATCTAATTACCTTCTTTAGAACCTTTGGTCCAGTTGATGCGCACATGTTGCATATAATAACGCAAAAATTACGATATATTTTCATTTGTTAAATGAGGAATTTTGTTTCCTTTTCTATCCATCATCATCGTCATTATCATTCTGGCGGAGGGTCTTGGCCACCACCAGTAAGCGTCTCCAGACATCGCTCGCTCTATCTGAAGTTAGATACGCCTTTTCCTCCATACCGAGTAAATTGGTTGTGGTTGTTACGTCTTCTTCGTTTACCGTTGTCCTACACGGCACCGCGAATTTTTGGCACTCGAATGTTTTAAGTAAGTGCTCTTTCGTTCTCAGTGACCATGTTTCGAATCTGTATACGAGCACCGGGCAAATTATAGCCTTGTACAGGTGCTTCCTGATAGCAGGTTCTACTTCAATTATTTCTGGAGCTTTTATTCGCAGTTCCTTTTCTTTGGTAGCTTTATATTCAGCGGAATATGGCTTTGAAAACTCAGGATGAACAGTAAATAACATTGTTTACGCCTTTGACTGCATTCATTGCAACCTTTTGGAATGTCGTTTTGTTCGATTTTATCCAGACAATCCGCTAGATCATTAAAGCGGTGCTATTGATTTGTCTAACCAATAATCTTATAGCTAGGTATTTGAAGCGGTGCTACTGATTTGTCTAACCAATAATAATCCTTTATTTTTTAAAGCTTGAGTATACTACTTTGAAAGTCAGACTTGCCGCCTTGTCTACCTCGTTTTTTGCATTTTCACTGATTTGTCGGGCCTTTTCGAGAGTTAGGTTTGGTAGCGACTATAAATTATTCTCCGGCACAATTTTATGTGTAGCCTTTTGCACTGGCCGTAAATTGTAGAATGTTTGTTCTTTTATCGAGATCTTTGCGGAAATTATCGTTTTTGACCACTCTCATGTCAAAAAGTGGTTTTTGAAGTGGTGTCTACCTGTTGGTCTGCCTGTGTTCTCTCTACAGCCCAGACGGCTTAAATAATTAACCTGGAAATTCATATTTAAGTTTTAAACAAAAACTTGGCCGAAATTCACCAACCAGAAATGGTGAATTATTGGTTACAATTTTCGTTTTTTTTTTAAATATTTAGAAGTCAAGTTTGTAGAAAAAACAGAATGAAATTTGCAATAAATTTTGTTCCTATTAATTTTGTTTCTATCTATAGACAAACTGTTATTATAATCAGCTCACAATTAACGAAATATGGTTATGTATCTGTCAAAATTGATTTCACAAGTGAAATAATTGCCAACATTCATTTTAACAAAATGAAGTTGCCAATCTAATTGGCTGATTTTTAATGAAATATAGTTATATATCTGTCAAAAGTAAGGGATCTTTTTTCAAATTCAAATTAAATTTGTGACACATACATTTTTTAATAATAAAATATTGTCTTTATGTCACAGTTGTATATTTGACAGGTTTTAGGATTTTTTGAGATAATTTCAATTAATTACTATGTAATTACTATATACAAGAACTGAATATTAAAAATTAAAATTATAATCCTGTAAATAAATTATTTATAAACTTTTTCTGGGGTTATTTTTAGTGTTTCAAAAAATATTTCAACATCCGTAAAAACTGGATTACAATTTTGCATAGTGGAAAATTACGTTATTTGTTAGTGGTAACGAGGACTATAAGTTATGAAAAGCGCAAGAACTGTAACAAATCATATCTTTGGTAGTTCAGCACTTTTATTTAAAATAATTTGTTTTACAAGTTTCAACACCTAAAAATTTTACATTTTATGAATAAATATATCTTAAAAATCATAAATTTTCATCAAAAAATATTACATTATTACAAGTTGCAACCGGTACACATGATTATTAGTTATTACGCACCTTTTGTACGCTGAATCAGTGAATTTCGTGAAATATGCAACTTTTTACCGAATTCGTTTAAGGCAACGAACTTGCCAATTCGTGTATATAAGCAATAATATGCCCAGTAAGTAAAATTGATTCAAACTTCCCTCTAATTTTTCCATAACTTTAACACTCACCTAATCGCCAAACCTAACCATTAACAATACGTTAGCCATTTAATCACTTTGTCCCTTTTACTTAATTTTACACAATAGATATTTTAATAATTTTCCCACACGAATGTGGGAAAAATTTATTATTTCACGATTAGGTAATCTCACTGATTCAACATAATATTTATTTAAGTTAGTTAACCCATTTAAACTAACCTTCCTCTTTCCGGTTTTTAAACACATTTTTAATTATTTTAATATAGAAAACGATCTTTCGGGGAGAGTTATTAATACCAGCAAATTTACCAATGTTTCTAACAATGTATTTTTCTGTTGGTACGTTGTTTCTATAAATTTGTTTTCCCATTACCCATGAATTGGTAAATTTCTGTCTTATCATTAAAGTTATTTATAATATGTATTTTACTATTACCGTTGAGAAACTAGTAATATTTCAGTAATAAAATTTAAAAAAATATTTTAGTTTTTTGCTAAAAACACATAAATTATTTCAGCTGCAACAATAGTACAGCAAATAAAAGTTTTTCAAATTTTACATCGACATCAGGGAAAATGGGTTAAAGTAGGATACGCAAAAATAATTATTGATAAAGAAGTGTATCTCTGGGATAAAAACGAAAAGGGGGTAGTGCTTAAAGAAAAAAATAAGGAAAATCCAAAAAACTATTAGAGAAGAAAAGTGCAAGTAATGCTCAAATAAAGACGGACAAGCAAAAACCAAGGTTTATGAAAATAGGTACATGGAATACTAGATCATTAAACAACAAAGAACAGGAGCTAAGCAATGAATTTCATAAAGCTGAACTAGATATACTAACAATAACAGAAACTAAAAAGAAGGGACAGGGGGAAGAAGTACTAATAGATGATCATTTAATGGTTTAAAAAGGGGTAGAAAATGAAAAACGAGCTGCAGAAGGAGTGGGATGTATAATAAATAAGAATATAGTGAAGTACATAAGTAAATGGTATGGTTACTCGGAAAGAATACTATCAATAGAACTAAATTTTAAAAATAATGACACAATAACTGCAATAGCAGCGTATGGGCCAAATAAGGATGAGGCAGCAAAAATAAAGAACAAATTTTGGGAAGACCTAAATAGAGCGACCGAACAAAGTAAAGGCAGAGAAATAACAATGGGAACAAAATACTATAATTTTGTCTGGGCAATGATATGATTGTTACGAATACTTTCTTTGAACATAAAAATATACACAAATAGACTAGAATCAGTAAAGACTTGGAGTGTGGATCAATCATCGACTACATCTTAGCTGAAAAAAGATATAGATGTAACGTAATAGATGTAAGAGTCAGAAGAGGACCTGAAATATTTAGCGACCATAATATGGTGGTGGCAAAAATAAAAACAA
>JARJDX010036381.1:0-18869 GCA_030264735.1 Gymnusa sp. GC000175
ATTGTTCGCGTCTATCAAGATGGCAAAGAATTCAACAATTAACACAACATTTTTGGCGGCGTTGGCAACGCGAATATTTACATCATCTTCAACAACGCCATAAATGGAACACCGCTCAAGAATCGAAAATTGTTCCAGGAACCATGGTTGTAGTTCGAGAGGACAACCTACCACCTCTTCAATGGCAACTAGGCAGAATCGTCGAGGTACACCCAGGAAGCGATGGAATTATTCGAGTAGTTTCAATTGTAAAGGGGGGTAGTGTAATAAAAAGACCAATCACCAAACTTTGTATTTTACCCATAGATTAATAGACATTTTTTAAACCTATCAGGTTTCAAGGTGGGCGGCATGAACAGAAAAGTCAGTGTTATTTCATTTAAAAGCTAGATGGCAGCAGTTACTTGTGCGCAAATACGTGCGTGGGTTTTTAGTAATAGCGTCAGAGACGCCAGTCGTTCATGAAAATTCGTAACAGCAACATCATTTATTTAAGCATTGTTATTTTAAGTTATTTTATGTGAATGTAAAAATTAATTTAATTATAAGTAAAAACAAAACATAAACCAACGTTCAAATACAATTATTACCGTTAGGTAAATCATAAATTCACAAACAAATCAATTCATCATAAACATAAATCAAATCATCACAAACAAATCCAAATAGTAAACCTTGCACGAAATTCTACCAACGCCTGACCAAATTCAAGTTTAGGGGTACAATGATTTCCTCAATTGTTTTTGAATAAAGCCTGCCCACAAAAAAGTGGCACCACATACACATACGCAGGCAGGAGACCCCAAAAGATGTATTTATCATATAATAAAGTAAAAATGAATGTGTAGTTTTTATGTACTTATTTGCGTTATAGTTTCATCATATGTATATTATAAATGAATTTAAAACACTCTAAAATCTCATTACTGAGACTTCAAAAACAAATTTCTTATAAATTGATTGGCATAAAATAAAACATATATTTCCGTATACCAAATGTCTGTATACCAAATGTCGCAGTACACCAAATGTCGGTAGACCAAATGCCTGTAGACCAAATGTCGTTGACGTAAAGTCTGTTGACGAATTGTCGTGGAACCGTCGCATTGTCCGCTCAAAAAGAATTATGATACTGCAACCGTATAAAATTTATAGCGGACTCACAAACTAACAAAAGGAACAAAAATAAACAAATTGTGCAATAGATAAAACGCACAAACCATCACAACTCTTAAAGTTTAAAAACCAAGTTCACACAGTACTTTTGTGACGGAATGTTCACTCATGTCACATTTCCCATTTCTGATGTTTGATTTATTAAATAGAAGCCCAAAAACCGTAACACTATAATTTATTAAACCAAACTCTATTGCACTTTGCATTATTTAATTACTTGCACTTTTAATAACCATAACTAGCACAGATAAGCAAATATATATTATATAAGACCAAACTACACTAAATTTTATTTTAACATTAACTAAGAGTGGCATTTTAAAAGATATGGGATTTTGTATCCCATTAGCACTCTTCATTTCACTTCGTTTTACACTATTTAATCACTTCTATCACTTCTTCTACATATAAATTACACTTTGCACTGCACGCTTACCTGTGATTATTATTAAAATGTTTAATCTATTTAAAAATTCAATTTTGAACTATTTTATTTATTTAGATTCGCTGTAGAATATTGTTTTACTATTATGTGGCAACCTTGTTTCTCGCACTACTTGATAACCACCCTTTTTCTAAGAAGGCCACCCTTCTTAAAAATGTTAAATGCATATCTTACGCATTCCGTTATTGTATTCAAACGTTCTTTTATTTATAGTTTAATTTTAATAATCTAGTTAACTTTTTTTATTGATTAATAAACTATCACCATATTAGTTATACTTTTTATATCGAGCATTTGTTTAACATTTTGTTTTCATGCAGCAAAGTTATAATTTTTAGAATTGACTTGTTTAAAAGTGATTTAATTTTAATTAAATATATATTTATGCAATTTATATTTAAAACTTACCTGCGAATTTGTCTACTTTTCTTAGAGGGTCATTAACCGAATAGGGGTTAGCTATGTTCCAGGTGTGTCTGCGACATTCGCGGGCACAGGTATATTCCCGCGTCCCAGTTTTCTAGCTCTAATCTTTGAGATAATTGCAGAATAATTTTGCAATTTCTAAACAATAAGCTATACACCCTAATAAATAATCTCAAGAGCCACCCAGGCACAACCCGCTCAGAAGAAGATTCAACGTACACCTCTTGTGTTGCTTTTTGTGTTTTTCTTGATCGGAATTCTGCTCTTCCCAGAAACCTTAAGACTTGAATATGTTGACAGTGCAAGATTAAAAGTGCTCTTTACTCGCCTGGGGTATATCTTTTTGAAATTTGGACATTTCATACTTTAATAATATGTTAGGATGAACATTAGTAGTGTTAGTAGTTTGTCCGCCCTGTCTGCCATAAAAACGTGTTGTTTTCATCTTTTAGAGTCTAGAATTTAAAGGCCCTCTAGATTCTTGATTTCTAATGTATTTCGGGTCGGCAACCTTTTGAGACTGAAGGGCCAAAAGATACAATTTACAAAATTTTCAGTTTTTAAAGAGCCACTATTATTTTTGTTTTAATATTATGGTACATATTTGGTTAGGGTTAGGTTGATTTTTAGTTTAAAATAAATAGCTTTAAATATGAAATAATATTTATTCATATAAAGACGTACAAATATTTCATACAAAACATATTAAAGTATTTTAGCTAGCTTTGCTAGAATAATAAAATTAGTAATTTAATAATGTAACTATAATTATTAAATAATTGATAGTTACAATAGTATCAATGTAAGCATTGGCCTTGCATGCCTTTTGAAAGTTTGGTTAAATCTGGTTTGTTGTTTTCACTTTCAAGCACGCTTCTAGACTTTTATTTGTAAGTTGGTTTCTTACTTTACATTTTATTATATTCTTGCAAAAGAAGGCTTGCTCGCACGCATATGCTGATCCGAAGATTGTCAGCACTCCAAATGCCAACTTCTTTACCTCACTGTAGCATTCTAGAAGACTATTCTATGCGTCAAATGTGAGTGCCTCAACTTGTGGCAATTCATTTAGATCTGTCCACTTGTGCAGCGTGACGTGCATGCTTTTCTGGACCTCCAACTCTTCCAACTTGATCTTAAGTTCTGTGAACTTGCCACTCCACAAGTGTTTGGTTTTCCAATCCAGCAATTGCATTTGAAGCGAACCAGCATCAATTTCAAATGGCACAATGTTGATCTCATTTGTATTTGTGTTAAGAGGATTTACTATAAACGCCAGAGTACTTGCGTTTGTTTTGAATTGCTCAATTTTCTCAGCGAATCCATTCTTTATTTTGTTTATAGCTATGCTAAAGTATTTCGTGTCAATAGTTGCATTGGTTTCATCGCGATATGGCTTCAGATTATCGAAATACAGTAATTTAACGCTCTCCATGTCTTAGACAAAAAGAAGTAATTTATTTTTAAAACAAACCACTTCTTCAAGCAAGGCATAGGCTGGGTTTCTCCTTCCTTGCAGTTTTACATTTAGCTCATTTAGTTTCTTTGAGATATCCAACATGCAGCTGAATTTTTTTAGCCGTTTGTCTTCTTTCAAGTTGGGATGAAGAATGCCTTTTTCATTAGAGAATGTTTTTATTTCACTCAAGCAAGAAGCAAAACGTTTTAATACGTTACCCCTGAAAAGCCATCGGACTTTATTGTGCAGAAATAGGTCAGAATACTGAGTATCTATTTTTTCAAGAAATTCTTTAAACTGGCGATGCTAGAGTGCTTTTCCCAACATGCTGTTAATGATCTTAATTACCAAGTTGATGACCTCAACTATTTCGGTTGGAAATGTTTGGGCACAAAGCGCCTCTTAATAAATTACGCAGTGAAACGTTAAAATTTCGTGGTTTATTATTTTCCGAAGAATCGTTGTTTCCCCTTTATGTAGTCCTGTCATACTTCTGGCCCCATCAGTTGCTATGGAAACAATTTTATTTATATCAATTTTATAGTCCTCCAGGCATTTTTGTACAGCATTTGCTATATCTTCTCCACGAGTTTGCCCTAAGAGGGCAGCAATCCTAGCAGTTAGTCTCTAAGACCTTGGGACGACATATACCTGACGAAAAGGATAACTTGTGCCGTAACTTTTATGTCACAATGCAAAAGACAGTTAAATGTCTTCCACTTGCGCATGTATTACATTTGAAGATATTTTAGCAGTTCTATCCTGTATTGTTTTAGCAGATAATGGCAAATCTCCGATTTTTTCATGATTTCTGTTTTGTTTTTGAAATCACGAAACCGTTCTTCAGCACCACGTATAAAAAATCTTTGACGTACTCACCATCTATGAATGGTTTCCCCATTTTTGCAATTTGTAGTGATATTGCAAAGCTTTCCAGATTCACATTATTTGAATATTGCGCCCAAATACTTAGCATAGAACTCTACTGCTGTTTTTTTAAGCTCTTTTGCGTGCATCATCGGTTGGGTATTTAGCAGCAAATCGGATATGTTTTGTAGTAAAGTGTCTCTCCAAATTAGACTTCTTATTGTGTGCAAATTTTTCTTAGCAAATAAGATAAGTCGGAAGACCATCTGTGTTGCATATGAACGCAAGCGACTCCGACGTTAAAGCGTACATACCTTTGAGAAGATAATTCGCTTGTAAATTCGTCTTCTTGAAACAACGAAAATGGGTCGCTTCTCGCAAGCGATTAAATTTACACACACGCAACCGCGTTCCGAGGAAGGCTAAAGGCTTGGACTGAATAAAACCGTACGCTGGGTTGCTGGCTGGTTGGTAGTGGTGACTAGTGGCCTGGTGCCCAAGCGGCTGTTAGCTGTCCGTCTACTCTATACTCAAATATTCTCACTCTTCTCTGTTGAGTGTTTTTATTCTGTTTGCAGTATTTTTTTTTGTAGTATAATATTTTTTATGAGTTCTGAAAATAAAATTTGCGCATTGAACTGGAGAGCCGCATCTTGACATGTTTTCTTCTAACTCGCTGTATACTGTAAAGATACAGTTTTATATTTTTATTGCCTTGCTACCACCCATAACTGGAAGTCATTTCCCTATCTGTCTCCTGAGAAAGAAGTTTTAATTAAATATTAATTTATATGATATAATTACATATTTTTTTGTAAATAGAATTTTAATTGTCATTATTACTTATTAAACCAAGTTACAAAATCATATATATTATATTTTAAATGTAGAAAGAGGCTTACATGTTTAATTAAATGCAAAATATTAAAAAGAATTTTTAATTTTTGTTATACAAGGAGGAAGCGACGAATAAAAGAGTTTTAAGATTCGATATTTTTAATAACTGCATTAACGTGAGAACAAACTTTTCACTGTATAACTTACCAACTTGCTGCGGTTTCTTCTTAAACTTTTTACTTGAAAAAAAAAGGAAAGTGCACTTGGATGGAGGATTAGGGATAATATATTATACCGTGAAACTTTAGAAGAAATCAAATTTAAAAAGCAAATTTATGAATGGTTACTTTTTTCAGTATCTCTTTAACACTTAACGAGTTTTACAAAAGAAATCCTAAAATTCAGAGCTATAGTAACAGGTTTAATAACAAATTTCTGAAAAATATAGTGTAACAAATGCAGTCAGAAATTTGAATATATATTTTCAGAAACCCTATCCACCGAAAATTAGTACATACATAGATATATTTAAATTAAATTCTAGTTCAGGAAACCCCAGAATACGTACTTCGACTTTTTTCTGTACAAATACAATAATACAATGATTAGGTAAAACTTCATAATATATTAAAACTTTGGAAATTCTAAACTTTACTAAATTAACTTACCAAAATAACTATAACTTCTAAGAAATTTCTATTTAAGATATTTTTTAGGAAAGGTGAAAAAAATTGATTACAATGAGAGGATAAAATTATTATTGCTATTTATATAATATCTTACTACGTGTACTAAGTATAAAGGTCAATATTGATTCCAATTTACGCCTTATTCTTTACAACTTTGACATTTGCATAAATTTATAATAATTATCATTTTTTTCTTGTTAATATTTCCGAAGAATTAATTTACTTAAAAATAAATTTGCTTGGGAATTAGTTTCTGGATGGACTAATTAGTGTGAAGCATTAAATGCTCCAAGAATTAGCTCGTAAAATAAAACTTTTTGCCTCATAAATATTCAAAAAACGCCTATGGGAAATAAATTGGGCATATTCAAGAGCTACCAGTAATTACTTTAATATTCTATGTTAAATCAAACTGTACTTATACAGGGTGGATAAAAAGTCTGGAAACGGTCAAAAATCTTAAGAAATACACTTCCAGTTAAAAAAACAAGAAACAAAAAACAAGTATTTAACATCAAAAAAATATACGTTATTATAATTAACAATTAAGTTTTTTAAAAAATATTGGAGCACAAAAATGTTTGTGCAACAAGTTAGGTTTTCCTCTTTCTTCCAAAATTTCAAAAACCTATAGTTGTAATTGATAAAATAGTTGCAGGGATCTGTTATTCTTATCAACTGCTTAGTTATAAAATATGATTATGTTTCGGTAAAAAAACGACACAAATGTCTAAAATTCGAAAATCAAAACTGCGTGGTGATCACACCTCTGTTATTATAATTCTATCCTCTGATGTAAAAATTTTATTTATAACAATATTGGTGTTGCATCTTTATAAATGACATACATCAAGCATTATACAGTTAATTAAAAATTTCCATCCATCTGTGGCATAGTCAGTTTCCATACCGCAAGTTTTTATTGCTTGACGCCTTATTTTCAGCGTCTTCTTTTTTTTCGAAGGGTTATTCATAAACGAGCTCCACCCTAGAATTTTAGATGTTAATTCGTAAACTTTTTATAAATCCAAGAAATTTATGTAAGTTTTCTTACTTTCGGGTTTAAGTCGCGTATTTTTATTAATTTTTGCCAACGTTTCGCTCGCCATTGCAGAAAACTAATTTTGTTACACACAAGTTTTAAACGGAAATACTAAACTGTTACCCGGAAATACTGAAATGTTATATGAAAATACTGAAACGTACCAAAGAAACTAAAGTTCACACGAAAATATTGAAATGTACTAAAAGTAAATTAAAGACCACACTAAAACACAGAAGTGTTACATGACAATAATATAAAATAATATTGCACAAGAATACTAAAATGTGATAAATAAAAAAGAAGGGTCACATGAGTTTAAAATTATGTACCAAATATTAAATTTAATAATAGGCACCCATAAATTTGTACCAAATATAAATAAAAATATACTAATGGGTTAATGTATATTATACGAAAATACCAGTGAAAATGAAACGAATATTCTTAAAAAATATCCTTTTCTAAAGTTTGGTCAAGAGTTGTTATTACCTGTTTTTTGAGTCTTAAGCGATTGTAATTTGATAAAAATGATATCAAATTCTAGTTTAGGTGTTTTTAATTTTATTGGCATCTGTGGGGTTATAAAGAATATACATATTAGAAAAGAAAACATTTATTAAACTTGATTACCAAGGTTGCGAAATTTAAAATTGGGTCTAGCGAGACACATCCAACCTAAGCTTGCCCAATGCTTCTTAGACTCTTTGCTCGAAAGCTTCTAAATTAACATTAATTATTCAGGTATCAAATACCCCATATTTTAGTCCCTTATGATTTTTTAAGTCTTGTTACATTATCATTTTTTAGGATCAGATTGTTTATATGTTTACTATCAATATCTCTGAAAAAAAGGGTGGCGTAAATCTAGTTTGCCTCAGACGTAATTTTTTTAGGTCGTCCCTGCGCACATTTGTTTTTAAATTAATGTATGTATGTATAATTGAACTGAGTTTATAATTTTTGGTTTAGTTTAAACAATAAAGCTTTGTTCAGTTAACCCCTGTTTATTTACTTCTGCACAAAACAAAATATAGCAAAAATTTTCAAACCAAATGTAAATAGAAATATATAAATATATATATATAACGACAATTTTTTTACGTAAAACTAGCTGTGGTCTAAAAATTTGAAATTTCCGCTTTATTCATGGGTTGGTACTAATGTGAAAAATAATAAAGTTGGCAATACAGTCATGTAAGTTAAGTTACGAACCTTTGTAGTGAACACATGTTTATGGTAATGTTAAGAAGCAATTTATGTTATGTTATGAAATCTGTTATACTTAAAAATAAAATAAACGCCCGCAAGTGAAAATATAATATTACCCACATAGCTTAGACCGTGATATCTGGTCACTATGGCCGTTGATCGCATTATTTGCGCGTCGAGAGGCTCGGGGATTCCCAAAAACTAACGGGTGTTGGGGTCATTAGCAACTCCCTCACCTTTATTTGAAATTCATATATATATATGAGCAAAAATATATAAATATTGCCCATTGGGAAATAAATACATTTTGTAACAGTTTCCATCTTTTTTTATAACATAATTTTAATGTTTTTGTATTATTATATTTTTTTAGTACCAAAAATATATATTATTATAATTTTAAAATCAATTAATATAATTTTATATCTACGGGACATTTTCATGTTTATGCGGGGCGTTTTGCTTAAAAAGTGGTGTCAAAAAGGGAAGCCAGGAGCCAGGAGCCATTGCTCATCGCTGCAAAATTGACAGTTTATCTACATTCGTACCTAGGGCATGCGCATTCTTCCCGTGTAAATTGTTAATGTCACATTAATATTTTTTGTGAACATGTCCGTGTCATAAATGAGTTTTTGTTGTGTACAGGATATATATTTTCGTGTGACATTTTGAAAATAAATATGTGAAATTTAGGAATTTTTTGTTACGAATTATCTTTTTTCGTGTAACATTGTACGGTGACATTTAATTACATGTCCTTTATAATTACGGAGAAATTTGACTTTTTAGAGAATCGCGACATTAACTTTTTTTTAAATAATTTTAAATAATAACTATTTGGAATTTTTAAAATTTCCCAGCAGAATCCAAGTCAGCATAGAAATCTACGCAACATTGTCCATTTATCCAAGCTCTATCTTTAATATTAAGAAAGATACCCACGGTAGGCTACTTAAGCTGTATACATATATTTTTTTCAAAAAAATTTACAGTGCATTTTACTATTAGTTTCATTTTTTGTTTTTGAAGAGGTCTTTTTGACCAGTTCTTTTATTTGTCGGGTTTTGGAATTCTTCGTTACTCCGTGGGGTTGTCTGAATTATTTGATTTAATAAATTGATATATTTCAGGAACCCTATTTTTGTTCAATTAAAAAGAAAATAAAAACAAAAATATTCAGAAAATAAAAAAAAAATTTTTTTAGAATTCTAACAAAAAAAAATTGAATACATAAAGTTGTCTGTTGGCCACATCAGTTTTCTTTTAATATTGGTCAAGTCTTTCTCACGAAAGCATAAAAGATATATTTTCATTAAAATCTCAATATTTTATTGTGATTTCAATACCTTTTCTTATTATCGTATAATAAAGCAATAAAACATTTTCCAAGCAGCAAGAATAAAAAAATAACATAATTATAATTTTTTTACCAAACCTTATCACCTCACTGTATAACATATTAGGTTTAAAAATAAATTTTAAGCGCTTTCCAAATTTATGAAACATTTATTAATGCGGTCCTAAATAAGGATGCATTGTTGATTATTGCTGCAATTTTTATGCCTGTTCTGGAAATAAAGGAAGATGAAGTTCTTCCTAATATAATATTTAAGAACAAATTTACAATTTCATGTAAGCACCCTCATAAATTTGGTTTGAAAGTAGGAAATTCGCAGAAAAAAACTAGAATGAGAGATGTTGTGAAAAATGTCACCTACTTAAAGTCCTTAAGCTTTCTTATACAAAGTGCTTCCTGACCCATGCTTGTTAAACCTTTTTTGTCTTCATTACAGCTTCCGAATTTAGTTAAGAAAAATCTAAAAGAGAAAACCCTTCTGTAGCTTTTATTATTCCATGTTTAAATTTAATTAAAGTTTCTACTTGGACTTAAAAAAATTATTTCGCTTTAAGTATTGGTAATTTTTTTTTAAATGAACGGTAAAATTATAAAACTCATCCATTATGCTTATTGCGTTTTCGTTTTGTTTTCATTACTGTCTAAGTAAACAATTTAAGTAAATAATTACTCGGGTGTTAAATGATGGATGAAATGAATACGAGGATTGTACCATAGGAATGTAATATATATTTCCACTTCACCCCCATAAAGGAATGGCGAAATGGACATGGAACATGAATTGTTTTTGAATCGTGTTTCATATATTTGAATACTTTGTGACACATTGTGCCATGCACAAAGAACAGATGGGAATTTTCAGCAAACGATTGAACAAAATATCATTCCACTTTTTGCTCGCTTTGTAAATTATTTCATTGTGATTTAAATGACAAAATTGTGATGCTAGTGAGAAACTTTATAATAATCTAAAAGTCATTTTTTATTGATTTCAGAAATTAAAAAATATCCCATGTTGCACTATTTGAAATGTTTAATTAAACTTCAAACGTTTATTTTCTTTGGAGCGCAAAAAATATTTTCCTAGTTAAAAGTTTAATAATTTTAAGTAAATACTTGCTACTTCAACAACTTAAAGTTAAAAATTGTTATTTGATACATTCAGCATTTTGTTTTTAAAAATTAAAAGGAGTTCATTAAAATTTAAAATGCAGAAACAGCAAAGGTTATATATTTTTTTTCAAAAAAACGGTAAACTATATGAGTTTAAAATATTTGGCAGAAATAGTGATTGTTCTTCCTAAACGCAATTAACTATATATAATTTAAATATACCCACCTACTACCGCAATAAATAATAATAAAATCAGAGGTTTTTACAAAGCAACACATGATAATGTCGCTGGCAGGAAGCTCGTCGTCACCCAGAAGACTAAATGCCACAATAGAAACCTATAACTACTACACTAGCAATATACACGTAAAGCATGACTTTGATGTAAGGAACTAATAGGGTAAATGTCTAATTAGCTTCTGCATAGCAAAATATTTTGCAATTGTGAGCAAAAAATTTCAGCAATACTTACGAGGGCTTTACACGTGGCAATTTCCAGGCGGTAATTACAAAAAACAAATAGATGACATCTTGAAAACATCAATAACACACCCGAAAACACTTCCGGACAAATGTGTCAGCGATGTAGGCTCTCATTAGCGAAACTTTATATAAAGAATCATATATTAGTAATACATCTAACCTATAGATAAAAGAAGTAGAAAAAACACAAAGGACATTATCACAAGTTCAATAAAAAAGCTCCCTAAAAACCGAACGAGTATAAAACACTGAATGTGTAAAGAGCAATAACATGTGGTACGAAAAAATACTGGTGAAGAAGGTAAATAAATAACTTAATGCTAGAAACTAGGAATATGCAATAAAAAATGCAAGGAAAAATGGGGATGTTTAACATAATATACCGTAAACGGTTATTTTAGGACAATGAAGAAACGCATGAAACTTTAAATGTGCAAAGAGATAAACCACTAAACTTTGTCAAAAGATCTGGACAAGAAGGACGTGGTCTGAAGAGTAGACAAAATTTATATTTCCTACTCTATACAAACACGAGTCTAGATAAGACTACGAATTATCGATTCCTATTGCAACAAGATAGTGTCCTGTATAAAAACTGAAGGTTTACATTCCATTTCCATTGGCTAATAATTTCAGAACAGGCAGGCTTTGAGAATGATTGAGGAATAATTAACAATTATTAAACATATGACTGATCATAAAAAATGCCGAGAAAACATCATTTCTTTATATCTTTGTTATATTAATGTAAAACCTTTGACAGAGTTAAGAAAATAAAATGTGAGAAGTCCTTAAAAAATAGGGCTTGCGCAGCACTAAATTTCGCTGCTGTGACTTTACATATAAGGTAAAGCAGTCATGCGACTTATCAGCAACTTTCTAACCCTTCCTTTATGAAGAAAGTTGTCAGACAAGACTGCATTATTTCTCCTCTGCTCTTCGGTGAGTAAAGAAACTGTGGTAAACAATTTACGATAAGCTTATGACAAGGTTATTTTAAATTGGTCAAAATCTAAATTATTAGCGCTTCTATAGAGACTGAAAGATGAGAGCAGAGATTATAAACTGGTTGTAAATTACCCAAAACCCAAAATTATGATTATTGACAGAGATATTAATAATCAGCAGCATCTAAAACAAACAGATATCAGGTGGTAGATCACCACATATACTTTCGGGCTTAAATCTCTAACATAAAAATATTTTTAGTTTAACTGTACGGTTCCGAAACGTTGATATTGCAAGCATAACACAAAAAAAAAGAGCAAAACACAGAAGAAAGCTGGAAGTTTTTAAACTCTGATATTAAAGTGGACAACTTAAAATCCCGTGGACAGCAGGAAGAAGGATGTATCCATCCTAGCCGAAATAAATGAGTCACAACGACTTTTCCAAATAGTACTGGGCTACTGTGGTATTTCGGATATATCTAACAAAAGTCAGGTACGAATTTGAAGCTTTTAGTCTCCAAGGCAGAGTAGAAAGTTTAAAAAATAGGGGAAGATCACTAAAGCGTTGGGGGATCGAGTTAAGCTACAGATTTCACATAAACGTAGCAGCAACACGATCACGCAACCGATAGAGATGGCCTGAGGTCATCAGCTGGTACATTGAACCACTGACTCGATTTCCTTTAAGATTTGATCACCATGCCGCTAATAAGAGGCAATACGATGAAAAATAGGTTCTTTATTTCTTACTTTTTACCCCATTCACCCTATTGAGGTAGCAGGCAAGAATTGTAAGTACAAGCTGCTTAATTTTATCAATTGACTTTTTATTTGGATTTCCAACCTTAATTTTTCGTGCTTTCGGGTGCGAATTAAGTGTTTTTTATTTGCCTAATTTTTACATCCCCAATATAAATAACAAGAAATATTTTATGTCAGTGGTAGGACTAATGGTTTTTAAAGTGACCACCCGTTATCCATATTGTCTATAGTTTTAATGTAATATCTCATTCTGTAATAAAAGATTATACCAAAAGGGGGTTTGACTTTAACTATGGTACAGTTCGCGAATATATTTTTGTAAAAAAAAATTAAATCCATAATTATTTTCAATTTTGTAAAAAAATTACATAAAATTTTTATAAAAAGTAAATATAAGCATAAAATATGTTACAGTTACAATTTGTTTTAAGTAATATAGTATTGACGCGAATAAAATCAAATTTTAAACTTCATGCGGTGCACTTTAATTTTCGTTGAAACCCGAGTAAATAAAGTTGCCTAAATAATTATTTTATCATAAAATTCTGGTTTTCAATGTTTAATCAGCTGTGTAAACCGGAATGACAACAGCTCTTTAATTTATAAAAAAAAATTATTATTAAAGTTGCGAATAATTTTGTGGCTTGGTGCTGTGCAAAAATAAAAAGAATTTCTGTGTGATATTTTTTATGTTTAATTGGATACTAATTCCTTCACACTTCACACGATTTAGCTTTTAAGCTCAACTTGCCTGTGGTGTATTTTTAACGAATAAAAAAATACCCACGGAGTTAAATTTTATTTTATATTTATTACAAAACCACTTCACCACGCCAAGTTGGGTCAACATTTTATTAATTTTTTTTTCTATTTGTGACAAATTTATAATAATACATACCTAATAGAATTTTAAAAACTATTTTTATGAAATTTTTTAAATAAAATAAAACAAAGTCAATATTTTAATATCCATTAGTTAATAAATATATTTAGCGTAGCAGTTAGAAAAAAACAACAATGACATCAAAGTGCTGCCTACACGACTTTCCCGTAAGCAAGAAAACCAAGTCAAATCCCATTAAAAAAATCATTTTGTAAAAATAGTTAGCCTCTAGGAAATAATTGCAAAAATCTAATATCTAAATACAAATGAACTTTTAGGTTCAGCAATTTTACCCAACTATTATATAGTTCCATATCCTATAAAAAATAAAGGTAGATATATTCGAAAAAATTTAAATGAATAAATGTTAAAAAACTATCAATAGGATCAACTTTAATAACAGCAGCAGAATGATTGAATACTACATTTTAAATGATACATGAATGTATGAGTCAACATGCAGAAGCAGAAGACAAATCACATAAAGCCGTTATAATTATTATCCAAAAAAAAACAAAAATTGCGTGTGAGCACAATATGTTAGTTGCTGAAATATAAAAGACAATCATAAGAGTACAAGATGAAATAATAACAGAGAATCTAAAATTATAACAAAAATAATATATAATGAGGGTGGCAAAAAGGCGTCCGGTCAATTTTGGTCCATCGCGAAGCCAATATTGGCCGACAACACAAGTGAAACAAATTAAGTTTTTAGTTATTTGTGTTTTCTGCTCTAAATTTTTTCAAGATAGGTAAAGGCCACTAGATCGTATCTTTATTGAAAATAATATTTTTAATCTAACCGCACGTAACGCGTAAACCAAACACGTAAACGCAACAGCCCATAGAAAAACAGCCATTTAGCCTAAATATTTGATAGTGGCTTATGGTAGCTTCTTTTCTATAGTATTAAAAATATTCTTATTAGTAATCAATAATATCTACCTTGCACGGTGTCCACTTTGAGTTACACCACGCCTATGACAACAAGTCGATCGCGCTCCATTTTTAAGTAGTAGATCTTATGTCTACAAAAGTTGGCCACCCCTGGTATATATCTTATAGATCAAGAATCACATACGATGCTAAAATAAACAAAAAATTAAGGAATAAAAAGATATTTATAAATAATTAAAGATAAAAATTGTTATTGGTACCAATTTATAATAAAGAAGATATAATAACTTTGTAAATTATGGATAAACCTACGTTAAAAAGGTTGGAAATCCAGAAGAAGGAAGCAGATTTCGCTTTTATAGACCAGGAAAAAATATTTAATAAAAATCCAACAATAAAAGTATGAAACAGTCCCAATAGAAAATAAATGTATAAGAATTTATTTAAAATACTTAAAAATTTCTTCGACAATGCCGAAAATTATGTTAGGAATAAATTCAAAAATTTGAAACATATACAACAAGAGAAGTCCTACGGCAAGGAAAAGCATTAAGCAAAACTTATTACCGCATGTATGAATGACATAAAACAGCATTAATAAAAGGCTAAACGTAATATGTGGGAAATATGTGAAATTAAAAGGTACAAAGGAAAGGGTAACAACACAAAGAAACATAAACATTGGAACAGAAGGAACAAAAAAAACAATTTAATTTCTTAGAAGGTTTAATCAAAGAAAGAAGAAAGCAAAATAAGAATAACATCTTAAATATAAAATGCAAATAAATTAAAATTCAGATTTTACGCAAAAAAATTCGTTATCTAAAACATTTTTTTTCGATTTGTGGTAGATGATTTTAAGAAATGCAATTCTAATTGAAATATTTCAATAAACGAGAGTTTAATTTTTTCAATAAAGATCTTTAATTTTGCTATAATAAACCCTTTTCCTCCCTTTCAACTTTCCTCCCCTTCAACTTTCCTCCCCGCTTGAGGTGGGTAGAGGGTCAACTTCAAATAGCCAAAACCCAGTCATTTTATTGCAAAATAGTATACATACCTTTTAGTTAAAACACAAAATCCGAATCTATACCAGAAAATGTAAATGTAAAACATAAAAAATAAGAGCAAAACTCAAAGAAAGATTAAAGCTACTTGGATGAAATTCTTAAAAACAGTTAAAAGTGTAGCAAGGAGGGACCAATCAGGAATGCTTAAATATGGCTAAATTAATGATTCGTGACCACCAGTTTGCTTTTCGTAATAAGTAAGCACTCAACGATGACCAAGTTCATAGACTAACCGACACTATAGAAAATTCTCTTGAAAAGAAGAAGAATAAAGTATGCTCAGCGGTGTTTCTAAACGTAGCACAGGGTTTTGATAAGGTATGTTTCCAATACAAATGAACAAAGCCTTTCCAAACCAACATAGCCAAAATGGACAAAGCCTTTCCGAACCAACATAGCCAACTTTTAAAAGCTTTTATATCAGAACAGCACTAAGCACACAGTTAAGCAACAAGATAAGTACTCTACTATTGCTACCCGGACGACACTTCAATTATGGCCGGAAGCACTATCCAAGAATCAATCAAAAAGCTACAATCAGCCACGGACCTAGTCAACGAATGGAGTAAAAAATTGCACATCAAATTTAATGAGAATAAATCAACACAAGTAAACTTCACTAATAAGTTTATAAATTATCTGCAACTGGTTATCAATCAACGGATGCTAAGTTCTTGTGAAAATAGCACGTCAAAAAATAGAACTAGACATAAAAAATGTATTGGCTTCTTGGACGGCAATAAGAGATGGCAATACTTAATAAACTGCTGCTATAAAAGCAAATATTGAAGCCTATATGGACTTAAGGTGTACATCTTTGTGGCTGCACACAGAAAAGCAACACTCTAATCATCCATTTTCGATTTCAAAACAAAAGCACTGCACGTCATCACCGATTTCCCGTGGTACATCAGAAACGACAGCAACCATCGCGACCTCAGGATGGCATTAGTTGAAGATGTGGTAAATAAATTCGCTATAAAGCACAAACTACGGATTTATAATTAACAGAACATTAACCTCTCGCTTTTGTCTAAGAGCAGAACCAGCAAAAAATCACAGTACTCCAACTCCTAGACCAAAGCGAGAGGTATGGGAGTTGTAGTACTTCGATTTTCTGCCTTATTTCGTGCTTCATGGTGAATTTTTTATCATGTGCATTATGTGCTTCGATTAAAGAGAATTAAACCTAGTGACCTTATATATTGTGGAATCACTCAGATTCCATCATGTATTAGAGCAAAATTATTAGATAGTCTGTGATGGAACTAGTATTAATGTCTTAACGCTCAGGCGTTTATTTAATAAAAAAAATTAGCAAGAGCTGAAAGTTCAACCTATTTTAAAATTAATAGAAGATGGTGGTATTATAAATAAACAAAAATGGTTAACCAGTAAAAAAAATTGGAAAACAAGGATATTATTACACTTAAAAAGGAGGGGACTACCCCGCGGCCACGATGTTGTTTTGCGGCCCACGATTTTTTAAAATATATGTATTAGTCCATTATTTTTGTTTTTAGTGTATTTTATTGTAACATGAATAAAAATTCCTATTTTGAATTCATTAACTCTAGAATCTAAAAGATTATTTAGTATGCCTAAAATGTGTTTAACTATACTATAGAGGCTCAGACACCGGAGGTCAACGAGGTGTTGGGTTTATAGTGCATAAGACTCTCGCCCCGAAAATTATAAAGTTTAATAGCGTCTCGGATAGAATTGCGTCAGTATTAATAAAAATCAACAAACAAACAAAGATGAAAATAATTCAATGCTACGCACCAACAACATAGGATGACGATATCGATATTTTCTACGAAAATTTAAGACATAATATCGATAACGAACCGGCCACCTATACTCTTGTAATAAGTGATTTTAACGCAAATCTAGGGAAAAGGGTAGAAAAAAATGAGGAATACTTGGGCAATTTCAGTTGGAACGAAAGGAATGAAAGAGGTTCAAGGCTCCTAGAATTCATAACAGAAAATATAAACTATTCTCAATAAGCTCTTTCTTTAATAAGAAGAAGCAAAGAAAGTGGACTTGGCTAAGTCCTGATAGAAGAACAAAAAACGAGATAGATTACATTCTTTTAAGCAACAAAACTACTATCACGGATGTATCGACACTAAACTTTTGTAACAATAACAGTGATCACCGACTAGTACGAGCTAACGTAAGAATCAGTAAAACATTTCAGAGATCGAAGCTTAACAAGAAAACCAATCACCAGATAGATAGAGAAAAACTTAACACAGAAGCAATAAGATACCAAGATTACTTGAAAGAAGCAATTGCAAACCTAGACAAAAATGCGGGCAAAAATAATTTGAACGTGTTCAGCGAAATATTAACATTAGTAACAACCGCATTAGTAAAAACCGTAGAAAAAGTTGCTAAGCAAAACAGGGCTTCAAGCAACAAACTGAGCGCCGCAACATATAACAAAATTGAAGAAAAAATAAAACTGTTCAAAGAAGGGAAATACGAAGAATTCAGACTGCTGGTCAAGGAAACAAGAAAAATGATAAGACAAAACTCCAACACCACTATGAAAGTGAAGTGGAGAAAATATTAATGAAAAATAATAAAGGTCTAAAAAATATCAATAGGTGAAACAACCGTACCCAAATAATAGCAGTAAAAGACCTTCAAGGAAACGAGATAAGGAAACAAACTTTCATAATAACTACTCTAGCAAATTTTTACGAACGACTATATAACACGAAAATATCAAATGCAGAACAGCACAATATAAAACCAAAAATTTTAAACGCAGGATCTGATAAGCTCCCAGAAAAAACAAGCGCAGAAATAAAACATGCTTTGCAACATATGAAGAACAACAAAGCACCAGGCGAAGATGGTATCCTAACCGAAATGCTTAAAAACGGGGGAAATATATTACTCCAAGAATTAAGACAACTATTTAATAAGTGCCTCGACGAAGGTAAAATCCCGAGCAACTGGAATAATGCCACTACTAAAATTATACATAAAAAAGGTGACAAATTAGATTTAGAAAATTATAGGCCAATTTCGCTTTTATCACAAGCATACAAATTATTCACTAAGATTATCACGCATACAATAACAAAAAAACTAGACGAATATCAGCCAAAAGAACAGGCAGGCTTCAGAAAACATTATAGCACATCGGATCAACTATTAACAACAAGGATTCTTAGCGA
>JARJDX010036395.1:0-11587 GCA_030264735.1 Gymnusa sp. GC000175
TATTATGCGTAGAAAAAAGAATTTGTTTTATACATTGACGAACTATAGATGGCATTTTATAAAATGCCTAGGCATTATATAAATTGACAGATTTACATACTTTGACGCTAACATATATATGGAAAGATTTTTCAGCTTTCTGAATTAATTTGTTGAAGTCTACAAGCAGCTCAATAGGCACTTTTTCCTGAGATCCATCGTTTTGTCTTATTTATGGATCGTCATAATCCATGCAGCCCCACTTCTGATAACCCCATTTTTCTTATTTATTAACGGGTTTTGTGAATAAAATAATTGATGTAATCTTGATTGTTTGTGTATGTCTATTCTTAGGTATGAAAGTTTGGTAACTAAACAGTTCTCTTGGTTAATTGCCTTAGCTTCTTCTTCCCATAATATTTGTTTTCCAGTGTCATAGTTCTCTATCTAGGCATTATCTCTTTCTTATTCAAAAAGTTTAACAAAGATCTGAATTTTCAATTACATTTGTTTTTTATTAAGGATTACTACTTCCTGTAGCTTCCCTGGTCTGAAAACTTTTGCGAAATCTCTATTTTACTAAAATGTAATCTATTTGGTGTCGTGTGATGTTGTTTGTGTTGTGGGCAGTGAATATGTGTATAGCCTTATGAAACCGTAATATAAAGTAAGAATTTGTTGCCATGGATGTTTTATGCAAAACTCACACATCTGCTTTCATTTCTAGTCTCTAAACCATGTTATCCGATCAAGTCTTTGGGTTTCTTGATCGTCCTCAAAGTTTTATGTAAAGATATTTTCTTTCTTATTTGCGACGCACATGTTACTTCATTTCCGTCTCCACTGTTCCAAAGTGCCCTTATGATATACTTTAAAAAGAGTAAGTTCTACTACCTTGTCGTATACCTTTAATTATATTAAACGGTTTTGTAATTTTATTGCCCATCTTTATTATTGCTGTCATTTTTTGGTATAAATCTTTATTAGCTTTGGTGTACAACTCCTTGCTCTGTTAACGTTTTCCACAGCTTGTTCAAGAAAATGCTAACGTAGACCTTTACAAGATGGAAGAATACCACGTAGGTTTCCAAATTATGGATAGTAAGTTTATCGTCTACTTTATAAATATGGTATCCATACAGGATCTTTCCGCTCTGAAACCGTTTTGCTTTTCGATATCCGTTATGCTTGTTTCTATTATATACTTGAGTATCTTACCATATATACCCGCTGTAGAGTTGATAACGCTAGTAGCCCTTTAGTTGATTGCGTTGTTCGATTGTGTATGTTGCTTATGTTCGAGATTATCTATATGGTCGAAGTATCTTCAGTTCTTAAGAAAAAAAATAACAAATTGAAAATATTTGCTAGAAGCTCAAATAGTATTTCAGGTCCATGTTTAAATAGTTCCATCGGTACACCTTCTGGGCTTAAAGCATTCCCATTCTTTATGTTAATAACATTTTTCTACCTATATACTTATCGATTTTTTGGCACGTTATTTGCCAGCCATCATTTTTACCTGTGGCCTCTTTTAACTTCAATGTACACACTGAAGTACAGTTTTCTATTTTTGGGGTCCTTTTCACCAAGCCACTTGTGATATGCGATCTTTTTTTTCGTTAATAATTATGCGGTTTGCTCCTATATTCAGGATTTTTCTCTGCCAGATCTTCATATGCGGCTTCTTGCAATTTGTTTATTATTTTCTCGTACATATTGTTGCCTAAATAATTGGTTAGAGAAAGGAAGTCAAGTTATCATTTACGTTTTATAAGTTATATTTTTTCCTAGTGAAGAAGTAAGTGACTAATTTGCGCCCAATTCATGGTCCAATTTTTAAGCGGAAATAAAATTTGTGAGCGTAGCAAGTAGTAAAGTGTACCATGTTCTGCACCTCTTTGTACTCGTACATAATTTATTTTTAGTTTCGTTTGTTGTCTGCAGATAAAATGGTCGCTAGCAGGTGTCGGCGTTCATGGGTGTAGGCTCCAAATCTATTACCATAATCCTTTCATTAATTATTTACTATCTGAGCTAATCTCTAGAATTATCAATACACTGAATTTGTGACGGTTTTTTTTACATCCATAATATACGTATACGTGAATATAGGTATCCAGTTTATATCATCTTACTATTATTTATATTATTTATATTCTAATTTTTTTGTGTTTTTTTTCTTTCCTTAATTGCGTTTTGCATCTTTCAGGCTGAAAACATTGTCCTGACATTACTAGTGCATATTTTATTATTTATGCCTCCAAAATTTTTCGATTCCTTACTTAGGTTTACCGGAAGTTTTGCTTCTATACATTAGGAATACGATCCTTGAACATTATACCCTAATTAAAAACCTGTACTATAACTATAACCAATAAAAATTGTACTCCTATTAATTTTTTATATATATTTTTTTGTGATTTTAAAAACTACCTGAATAATAATGTGTAGTTACGTGACAGCTTTATATAATACATATTTAAACAAAAATAAACCTTGCCTTGATTTAAAAATTATGATTAATTAACATGAACTAATATTTTTTTCAGTTGCAATTTTGTATCGCGTTCTTACATTCAATGCAATTATTATTTTACGACTGTGGGTATCCGAGGTGGTCCACTTGTTTCACACTGCCAAATGCCATTTTCTTCTATTACCTGTTTAACGACTTTTATAAAAAGGCATACGATGGTAGAAAAAGGGCTGTGGCAGTTTCGAAAGAAAGAGTTATGGATGTTTACGAAACCAAAGAACTGAACGGGTTTTCCAAGCATAACGGCATTGGCAACGCTTTTGCCAACGAGGAGGAGAATCGGATGAATGGAAAGAAGAGGCAGTAATTTTGCGATATAAAATTATATTATTTATTTTGTTCTTGCATTAAATAACTATTTTCATTGTAGTATTAAGTGTAGTATTTTAACTGCTTTATGAAATTTGTTTAGAAGAGAAAATAGCTTTTTCGGCATTAGAGCCAAAACCTAAATATATTTTATTGTATTTTCCAAATTTTTTGGAGTTAAATGCATGATCCCCATTTTTAAAAAAAATGTGATAATCGTGTGTCATTTTTTCTTAAATAAAATCATAAAAATGTTAATAAAAATTGCTCAATTTTTTTTAGATAATTATAGTATGTGGTAGATTGCAAATTTTAGGAAATAAGTGTTCATGTACTTAAAGTTTCAGAAGTTGTTAAGTACAATTTAATAAATAAATTTTTGCAATTTCTAATTTCTTAATATTTATAAGGTATTTCAATGTGTAAATAATTATTATTTTAAGTGTTTTAGGTGTAAAACATTACCACAGTTA
The DNA here is from genome assembly GCA_030264735.1 of Gymnusa sp. GC000175. Classification (NCBI taxonomy): domain Eukaryota; kingdom Metazoa; phylum Arthropoda; class Insecta; order Coleoptera; family Staphylinidae; genus Gymnusa; species Gymnusa sp. GC000175. The sequence goes on from JARJDX010036395.1 coordinate 3,301, forward strand.
GGGCCTTCCAAAATATGTAGAATATTTTTTGTATATTTTTTTATTATACAACTTTATAATTTCAAAATGTAATCATGTAAAATTGTAAAAAAATAAAGTGTTCATCATCATGTTTATAACATTAAAATTAGTTTAAAAAAAATCTTATTGCATAATTTTCCCAAATTCCATTGTGTATTTTAATATATTGTGTCACGTCAAAAACAAAGCCTTCTTAACTTTTCCACCAATCTAAAGTATGGAGCCCGGAACAGTACGACAGTGTGCAGTGGGAAATTTATAATGGTTTTCTTTCCATTGTCGGTTGATATTGTATTGATGACATTGGCTACTCTATGCCCTTTCTCCTCAATTGCTGCCTTGATGTCATCGATGTTTAGTAATGGCGCCAATCCTCTGATAACGAATCTGTACCAACGTTTACTTTTGAGTTGATAAATGTGAAATTCTAGGTTTTCTTCCTGTGATTTCATTTCGCTCAGTTGTTTTTTAAACTTTCGGTAATTATCCTCATCTTTAGTTGTTATTTTATTATTATTATTGGGTAAGGCTTTAAATTATCGATTTACTGCTGACTTTTACTAAGTTGTTTCTTAGTGTATCAAAATTATTAACATTGCTGACATTAATCGGTGGAGGTACTGGAGCTATTTTCCTTTTAGGCAACTGTTAAGTTGCTACTTTTGTTGCCTGCGGTGGTGACATAGTGTCATTAAGATTTCGCTTTTTCATTTTATTTTTTTTATAATCGACTTGGACTAATTCTTTTTCGAGTTCTTCGTCTGTAAAATATTCTGGTTTGCTCTGTTCTACAACAGGGAGCGCAGATTGCACAGAATGCTTATTTGTAGACAGAAGCCAATCTTGTTGTTGCATTTTTAGTGTAGAGATTTCATTATTCAATTGTTCAATAACGTTACCTTGCTGTTGGCAAAGTATTTTAAGTTCGTTGAATTGTTCTTTAAACTGTTCTATTTCTAGAGATTTCATTGTGTTTTAAATGATAAGTATAAGGACACAAATGTATTTATTTATCGTGGTGGTCCGCTTTTTCGCATCACATAGCGTTTGGGTTATCTTAACTTCACGCCGCGCTAGGAGCCCGATCCGATTCAACTTCTCGAAGACTGGCACTCCTCTCAGCATGCTAATTGCGATTATCTGCGGAGCACAGACACATACGTGTTTACTGTCCCACGGTCAAGCGAAAGTGCATATAAGGTTATGACAGATTATAATAATAGGTATAGGTGCTTTTTTGTGTGGCTGGGCTCTTTTCTAAGTGTTTTTTTATGCTTGGTGAATTTGTAAATATCGTTTAGATATGTAAACACTTATGAAATAAATATTAAATAAAGTACTCACTACGGGAGAAGTACATTTTCCTCCGCTAGAGGGCGTATCGCTTAGCTTTAATCGCCACTTCTCGTTTACTTTGGGACCATTTGGGACGTCAATGTCCCACTCTTTCTCCCACCGTTTTACTATCGCCTCTCACACCCTTTTATGATGCTTTTACGTTTAAATAGCGGAGCGCGAGAAATATGCCTTTTGAGCCTTAAGCTTGTCTGAACCTCTAACTTACCTCTTCCTGTTAGTCCAATAGTCCTAACGACATGACCTTAGCAATTAGCTAGTTTCCTTCACCCATCCGCTAGTCTGGTAATCACAGCGACCTGGCCTCGATTCTCAGCTTGCTTTCCGCCACCATCGTTACATATCTGTCATTTCGTCAGCCTGGCAATCGCAACGACCCGACCTCGCTGGCTAACTGACACCTCCCTGCTGTCCGTCCGTTCCAAGCACCCGAGACATCTCGTGTGATATAGCCGTCTGGTGTAGAACTCATTTTTAGCTCATAAAAGTTGCTAGTCTCCAAAGAACTCTCTACAAGTCTACAGTCTACAGGCCTTAGACTATCAACCGATGTTTAGACATTAACAAGCTAAAAGAGACACGAACACGAGAACCAAATTCAGAAATCCTGCGCAAAAAGTGCTATTAATGAGACTGCACCAGTCAATTTTTTGGCTACAAATCAATGATTTGTACAATAAAACAAAATGAGAAACTACAAGGTTAATAGGTTAATTGCTAATTTCTAATTAAAAGCGTCACAAAAAACAAATCACTACAACATCAAAATCATAGGTGCAATTCTACCTTCTTAGAGGTCAATACGCAACCTAACGTAGTCAGAGTTAAACGGGTATGGGATGACGATCTCGTAAACAAACCACAAACAGCCATTGATACGAACAATATGCGTGATATCTTTAAAACCACGAAAGAGCTTGTAAACAAAGGAAACGCAAAAAACAGACCTATACAGGATAAAAATGGCAAGTTGGTCACTAACGATGAGCAGTTTCAGGACATAGGTCCTCCAGAAAATAAAGATCTACCACCTCATGGTGTTTAAAGAGACCAACAAGTACAGACACTTACCCTACAGTGGTAATAAAAGCAATTACATCTATAACAAACCATAAAGCACTCGGCATAGATGGCACAACGGCCAAAATGTTAAAAGGGTATCCGGAAACTGCTGAAATTTTTCTGCTACTAACTATTTACAAAATTGGCTTGAGGAAAAGTTCCCAAATGACTGAAAGCAAGTGATCCATATCAAACTACAAAAAAAGAAACCTTAGCTTATGCAGTAACTAGAGAGGTATCTCTCCACCCACTATATTTTCCAAGGTATTAAGCAGGATCATTCTTGACAAGCTGTCAAAAAGTTTGGAGTCGACCCTACGCCACAAACCAGCTGGATTCCAAAAAGGCAAATCTTCCATCTATCAGATTAAAACTCTAGGTAAATACAGCAGAGGAGCAATCTTGGTTTTGTTGATTTTAAAACGGCCTTTGATACTATTAAGTGGTCGAGCATATGGACTACGTTACAGCACAGAGGAGTACCACAGAAAATCATCAACCTTATCAAAGCCTACTATGATGAAGCCTCCATCCGTGTTGTGCATGAACCACAACGCAGGGTAACATAGCATAATCCGGAAGGAATCCTAAAAAGCTGTATTTCGAGATCAATATAGCAAAGACGAAGTACCTACGAATTGGCCCTTATCTTTAAATGAGATAGACATAGAGCAGGTTAAACATTTTGCTATAGGTGTAGCACACTGGCCGCGATAGTGATGCGGAACTGAATGTAACAACTAGTATCAAGAGAGCAAAAGGTACATTCGCAACGGCGTCGAAGAAGACACGCCTAAAAATCTTCTGGCGGCGAACTGTCTTAAACGAAGTCAGCACCATATCTAAAACTTGGGAACAACTAAAGCTCCCAAAATCAAGTCCGGCGGAGAGAGAGAGAGGGGGGGGGGAGAGAGAGAGAAGAGAGGGGGAGACAGATTAGGTGCATACAGGACAGAAATACGGGCGCAGGGTCTAAATATTAAACCATTTTCTGACTTTTCTACGAAAACCCGCGATTGCGACAACCTCCGAGGTAAGTCGTGACTTCGAGGTTTCGTCGCAAGGACAAGGCAAGTCCTCCTATACTGGCAACAAACGCGCGAAGGAAGATGTTCGAAGGCAGCGAATTATTTATGCCCGCCATGCGAGGGCGCTGCGCCTCACGTACCTGCGTTGGTTGACAGGCGATCGCAGGACATCATGCTCACAGTGTCGGTGCTATCGTCGACGTCGACGAACGTATTATTAATTTTTTAGAGTATTAGGCTTACGGTGTTGTCAGCGATGAGACGAATCGACTTTCGTTTAAAAGGGCCACGTCTCTTCTACGAGACGAATCCCCAGACTAAGTGCTAAGACGGATCGCAGCGTGAACACTGCTCTACCGAATACAACACCCTGTCAGGTACGAAGGTACGTAGGTTAGGTTATGTTAGGTTAGATGGGGCCAATGTGAGGTAAGTTAGCCTTTCGCGAACCGCAAGCTGATAGATCTATTGTTCTGCCCCTTCCCAATCTCCTCTCAAGCAGTCTCAGGTCCTTTATGAAACTGGTAATTTTCTTGGGGGTGATGACTTCTTCGTGGGACAGTCGGTCCCTTCCGAAGTGTGAAAAACGCTTGTGGGCTATCGCATCACAAGTGCAGAGTATATGTTCAGACGTTTCCTCTGCCGAATTACAGCCTGCAATTTCCGATTTCATCTAACCCCACTTTCTTCAAGTGGCACCGGAGGGCACAGTATCCTGTCATGAGTTCAGTGAATGTTCTCAGCTCAATCCTCGTGAGTTCGAGCACCTTGTGGTTATGATCGGGTTTAATGAGCCGTTTTGATTGGTGTTGGCCTGGAACACTGTTCATTGGCTTTCTTTAAAGCCATTTTGGGGGCTTCAAGAACCACCTTAAATGCCATTTTGAATTCTGGCCTTCATTCTGGCATGATGTCCATCTGTTTGGACAGGAAGACCAGGTCAATTTGTTGCAGTACTTTTAAGTGTCTTGTCCAGTCCCCCGCCAGTGTTTTCTTCTTCTGGTGCAATCGGGGCCGCAACGAGCCCCTCCTTTTGTACTTCCATACAAAGCGGGAGGAGACCTATGATTGTCACCATTCCCGCAGTGGGGGTCGTATGCATGGCCCCTGTGATACTTAGACACGCTAGACGTTGAAGCCTGCTTCTTCTGCGTGTCAAGTTTTTGGGTTTTTGGCCACCACACAAGAGTTGCGTAGGTGACGATGGGTATCACCACCGTTCTGTACAGTCAGTACGTGATTTTCGGCTTCAATCCCCAGGTTTTGCCCATTAACTAAATTAATTTCTATTCCATTCCGCGAGGGAGTCTTCATGTGCAGATTCCTTTTTCGCGTGAATGCGACTATAATTGTTTTATTCGGGTTGACACTAAGTTCCTCCCGAACACACCAATTGTTGATAGTATTCAGTGCCTGTTGCATTAGGCCTGTAAGGATGCCTTCATGCTTGCCGCTGATTATTATTGCGATGTCATCTGCGTACCCTTGCGTTGTAAAGCCCCTGCTGCGCAGTTCATCCATAGTTGACCAGTGTGGGGGACAAAACTCCGCTCTGAGGACATCCTTTAGCTACAGTCATGGATACTGTGGATCCTGCTAGAGAGGCCGTTATCAGTCGGCTTTGTAGCATGGATTCCACCCACTTGATCGTAGCAGGATATATTCCTTTATTTATGCTCATTTTATTGCAGAAAATGAGGTGTCATCAAAAGCACCCTCTATGTCTACAAATAGTCCAAGTGCTACTTCCTTGTGCAGGATGGCTCGTTCCGCCTCTTTGACGAGGTGGTACTTAAGTTTCAACATTACGAATTACCCTTGTTCGACCCTTTGAAGCTGACGGGACGTAGCGAGTGATCACGCCCGCCCACCATTTCTTGCTGAAAACTCTTCAAGCCAAAAGAATCCATATTCGCAATCCCTTTTCGTACTGAACATAGGGATAAAAACAGTTTTTGTTGGTTTTCTCCTGACCGAGCTGACCTTAGGACAATTCTTTGAGAGATATACCGGTGCGTCACATCTATCAAGCACAACGCCTGGTAGTGTTCTTGAATCGGATCACGCGGCAGCATATAAAGGTGATCAGACCTCAGCACGGTACGTCTGTACGACCCACAGCAACGAATCGGACGCGAATCTATTTTAATCAGTTATTTAAGCTGCAGAGAACACTATTGTTATGCGGTACAAAATCCCACTCACGCACACCCTATCGTCCATCCGGAATATGGTATTATGAGACCTCAAAAACATGAATTTTCGCTAAATACCAGACAGAATCCAATACCTATGGATGGAAATGGGTGAAAATGACACAAAGCAAAAATTATGTCAAAATTTTTTTATTTTATGAACTAAGAACGGTTACAAAATGTGTACATTTATTACGGAATCAAAGAAACATTCTTTTAAATGTTGTAATAAGGAATAAATTACATTCAGCCAATTTTAAATTATTTAATAAAAAAGGAGTAAATCTCATTTTTTCTTTTTCTTTTTATCTACAACTCCAGCACCAGAGCCATCATGTTTACGTTTTTGTGCTGCTTTATTATTTCCTTGAGTTGTATTATTCTGTGTTTTAGTATTTTTCTTTTTCTTTTCTGCTCTTTCTTTTTCTTCCAATTCTTGATTTTCTCTTTCAATTAAAGTTATCAAGGTATTGCACCGCCTTTGTAATTCCATGGCAGTACGAGATTTTAAAAACCAATCGAACCTAAATTGTGGGGAACTTCTAACAGCAGCTCTTAATTCCTCATATACATTTTCCCTATCAAAACCTAATTTATGTAACATACAAACTAGGAATCTATCCTCATCTTCCATATAATTTTTTCCTTTATTTGTACCATAAGATATTCTTAATTGATGGAATGGTGCTCTATATCTTGCCATTTTGGCCTCCAAAGCTCGCTTAATACTAGCTCTGCGTTGAATTTTACCCTCTCCTCTTTCAATTTGAGCCATAATACGGTCTATATCTGTTAATTCATGACACCGTTCCCAAAATACTGCTGAATATTCCATTACTTCATCTGGAGATTTACCTTCCACATCTTTCGCAATATTTTCAATATCATCCCTACCATATTTTTCATTAGCTTTCACAAATTGATTAAAATCTCGTTTTGACCAATTAGTAAATCCCTGAGTTAATAAATTTTCTTTTTCAATAATTTCTTCCTCTGTTAAAGCATCAGATTCATCTATTTTTCTTTGTTCTTCCTTCTGCTGCTTACTGGCATCAGGACCAAGTTCTAAATTTTTGGGTACCTTATAACCTAATGACTTACGATAAAAATATATTTCTTGATCTAATAATTCAAATAATCGTGGAGGGAAAAATTGAAAATCTTGAACAATTGGTTGCTTGGGTGGTCTAGGAGCCTAAAATATTATATTGAGTTAAAAAGTTTAAGATTGGAACAATTATTTATTACTTTAGGTGCTTTTGGTTCAGAGACTCTTAATGCTTCACGGAAATATGCATCAACAGCATAATTTGCTTTTCTTTCACGCTTAGGTGGTTCAATCCAATTACTTAAGCCAACATTTTTATGTTTCTCACGATAATCCTCACCTTCAAACTGATATAGTGATTCAGTTGGAGTATCAACCGTGAAGTTGCGCAAAGATGATTCACCCAAAGATTCCAATTTTTGATTTAACTGTGCAGTCTGAAAAAAAATATTTACTGAATTTATTTGTTCTAAGCTTCCATTTTATACCTTATGTTAGAAATTAGATGTATATAGACTTATAGAGTATACTAAAGTGTTGTTTGGAGGTAAGTAGCCCAAATGACCTCTAAGCTCAAATTACTTCACTGCCTAACCTACTTGCTGCCCAAAAGTCCAAACTACCTGCCCCAAACCACTTTTTAACACACAATTTTGGTTTTAAAATGTTATTTTCTAGCAAATTTAGTGAATTTTTAATAAACTTTGTGAAAATTTCAAAATATTTTTTTTTATTCAATTGGCAAAAAAGGTGAATATAAAAAAAAGGGGGTGGTGTAAAATCCCCAAAGCATGTGCGGTAAATAGCGAAAAATTGTTAATATTTTGAAAATCATAGCGGGAAAATGGGAACAAAATTCAAAAATGTTTCTAATCAACTTTTTTCGAAATTTCGTTCTAAACTATGGTTTAAAACCAAATTTACCAAAATCGCATGCCCGTAGGTAAAAATAGCGATAGTCGAAACCATAAAAAAAATATAAAAAATATAAATTAAAAAAGATATAAAAAAAAAGAAAGAAAGAAAAAGAAAAGAACAAACCTAATATAATTTTTCTTTATAAAACAGTTTCTAATCTTATTTTATTTATAAAGAAAAAAATTGTTAACCCCAGAATGTATTTTAAACCAAAAAACAAAAAAAAAAAAGTATTATGGTATGATAGTAACCTATAACTCTGAAGGACTTGTAAGAGCCAAACACCCTAACCTAACCCAAGGGAGAAAAAGGGTTATCGTAAATTGAATTGATTCAAATGACTACGCCCCCTAGCCTAACCTGGAGGAGAAAAAATTTAGAAAATAAAATGTTTTAAGAAAAAGTTTGCAACCCAACACAATTTTTTATGAAATTATTTAATTCTTAATTTAGAATTTAAGCTTTCGCGACTTGAGTCGATGTAAATTTTTTTACTTTCTGGTTTAAGTCGCGTATTTTTATTGGTTGTTGCCAACGTTTTGCTCGTCGTTGCAGGGAGCATTCTCAAGGATGACTGCAGTCATCGAACTTTTCCGCCTTAAGAATGCTCCCTGTAATGACGAGCGAAACGTTGGCAACAACCAATAAAAATACGCGAC
>JARJDX010036420.1:0-13947 GCA_030264735.1 Gymnusa sp. GC000175
GAGAGTGGAGTTATCAGCTCCTTCCGAACCCACTGCCCGCGAGAGTCCAACTCCAAGTGGATGGGCACCGGTTGTCTGCCGGTGGGGCTCCCATCCCCCTCGCTCCTCGTGTCGAGAAAAGCTCACGTTTGACGAGTAACCGCCGCAGGTTTTTACACCTGCTACCATGTGTTTTACGCTCACTGGCGTCCGTTACCCGGGCACCCGGGTGCCAAACCGGGTTGCCACTCCCGGGATTGGGTGGCCATGTGAGCGTTTTATGGGTATGAGGTACAGGGTGGACCTTCTACCCGTGCTATCCTGTTGGTCCGCGGGAGCTGTTTTATTTCACTCCTGCCCGCCGGTGACCAACCGGTGAGGGCGTTCCTCTATCCGCCACCTGAGGACGCGCTTGGTAGGGGTTACAGGTTTCCCCCCCAAGGCGCAAGGCATGGAGAGACAGTGTGGACAGAACGGAAGATAGTCGACTAATTAAATAAGCCAAAGACAATCAAAGCAAACCAGATTATTGAGCCTGCCACCTAAGTGCTAGTACGAATACTGCTCATCCTGCTCCCTGGACGCTGCGTGAAAAAATGGGGAAAATTTCTATCATAAAGAAGAAGACAAAGAGAATATCTCCAATAATTTTTTGGGGCACTGGATAAACTCTGTTTCTTTGAGTTTGCTATCCACTTTTAAACCCTATGACCGATTTAGATCAAATTTTGCATATTTTCTTTTTGAGGTACCAAGAATGTCATGTATAAATCATCCCGGCAGGTTTTAGGTAACTAGAGGGTGCGAAGAATCCCTGGGTCAGATATAAAAATCGGTATATGAAATGTCAAATCCATTTATGAGTCAGGAAAGAAACAATGGGCATTAAAGTTAACGGAAAGCTGATCCATAACCGAAGGTTTGCTGATGATACCGCACTAATAGCAAAAAACTCGAAGATCAACAATAGCTAATCGACCAGGTGGTGATAGTAAGAGAATACGGACTGACATTTAACATAAAAAAAGACCAAATTTGTGACAATCTCAAAAAATCTACAACAAGAAGAATTGCGGATTAAAGAGAAAGTGGAAGAGAAAGTAAAGAGTACAAACATTTGGAAAAATAGTGAACAAAGACAACGACTACACGTCAAGAATTGGTAGTTCCACTGAATTATTTAGAGCAAAAGCATCAAAAATACGAATTGCCAACCTTCTTAAGGAATGCGGCACATAAAGAAGAAGAAGGAAGTAATGGCATAAAATAAATCGGCGACTAAATGAGCATTTACATAATAAAAATATAATTACAATAGTATAATATGCAAGTAGTTTTATAAACGCCACTTTAGTCACGAGTGTCTAGAAAAGTTTATAATAGGCGTTACATGCTTTACTTTTTCTATGACCAAAAAACCAAATAAAACATGCAATTTCTTTACCAAACGTCAATTTCAATATAACATACAAACTTAATGTGAAACTGACAAACGTCAAACCTCCACTTTATTGAGGACTACATATGTTTAAAAAATAATTCAAGACATGTTAATGAAACTTCGAGCGTTTTTAATTTCCGAAAGCACCCAAAACACCCGTCGCAGTTTCCACACTATATTTCAGTGCAAACTGTGATATTTTAAAGACGGGACTAGTCACCAATATTGTATTCTCAGCTTCTTTTTAAACTGAATATTAGAATTAAAGGATAAACATACTTCATATAAATTTGATCCAAATAAAAATTGTAAATCAGGTTAGTTAAGTTTAAGATTGTTTTTTTTTACTATATCAAAACTAACAATGGTCCATTATATACAGTATTGGAAACTATTATCTCAGTAATAATTTATAGTTGCAGTGTTAAAAAATACAAATATAGATAATTTTATATTCGTTTATGTGTCGTTGGTGTGATTTTACCACGCAATGGTCGTTGCTGACTAATTTGGATTTGCAGTTGCAGCGCCTTTGCTCTGATTGAGACACTATGGTAATATATTATCTCGATAAAGGACATAATCCCGCTTAACAGAAGACATGCTGTGTTCACACTCGTGTTACATTTACATAACCGGATAGTTAACTTTGTTCACTCTAGTATACCTCGATTTTTTTATACTTTTCTAAAAAACCTTATATTTAATTTCATATCATTTTAATTATTTCTCATATAATTCTAATACTAATGAAAATAATGATAGCTGGCTGACATGGACGGACCTAATTCCAAAGTCCCGTGTTTGAATCCAGATGTAGACTTATTGTATTTTAGTATTGATTTATGACTTGTCACTTAAAAAAACTTCACCATAGAGTTCATATATTAAAATTTTTATTGACCAATTTCGGTCTCTATTTTGTATTTTTACTCAATTATTTAAAAAAAATTAAATTACATAAAAAACAGCAAATTAGAATATTATTTCAAAAACAAAATTTAAAATAATAAAATAGATTCCAGAATGTAAGTTTTTACGACTTAAACCGCAGAAAATTTGCAATTAAATGGAAATTGAAAAAAATTGAAAACAATGAAACCAGCAAGCCTCACTTCTTCTTCTTCTTATTGTGCCCTTGCTTTTGATTATGCCGTTCGAAAGGAGTTTAATAAAGTTTTTCTGAACATATTTTTGACCTTTCATCCTGACGTTTTGACATGCACTTAATGTGCATGCACTTATAATATGCTCCAAATTCCGTACCATTTATTCCTTGCCTGCAAAAATGTACAAATAACAAATATTAATTTGGAATGTAAGCTTTTACGTCTTAAATAGATGTAATTTTTTTTAATTTCGGGTTTAAATCGCGTAGTTTTATTGGCTGTTGCCAACGTTTCTTAGATGTTTTGATTTCAAATCGCCCAATGATATACAAGGTCATACTTAATGAGAACTCATATCTTTCTTCCCAAAATTTATGTGTTATAAACGCCCTAGTATCCATATAAAGGGTGTCCCAACAAGGGCGCCGGATTTAATTTTAAAGAAAAACACATTTATTTTTTAAATTAAGCAAACATTTTTATTTCAACATAAAGAAATATAGTTCCGATTAAACGTAAAATGTAACATCAGGCAAATGGCCACCACGAAACCTCTGGCACAGGGTTATTCTTTTGTTGAAATTTTGAATAACGTTTTCGCATAAATATGGCTGTACTTCACCAATTACGCGCCGTATTTCCTCTTTAGGATGTTCAACTGTATACACCTTTTCCTTCACATAGCCCTAAAAGAAAAAAGTCCATCGGTGTTAGATTGCACGATCTTGGTGGCCAATGTTGATCGCCAAATCGAGAAATGGCACGGCCTGGATACTTGGTCTGCAGCAACTCCATTATTTTACGTGGTGTGTGGCAGGTCGCAACGTCTTGTTGGAAAAACATGTCCTCCACATCAATAACATCCAATTCGGGGCACAAAAACTCCGTTAACATTTCGCAATTCCGCACACCATTAACAGTTAGCGCATCTCCAACCGCATTTTCAAAGAAATACGTCCCAATCACTCCGCCAGCCCAAAATGCACACCAAACAGTTAATCGCGGTGGATGCACAGGTTGTTTGAGTATCACACGAGGATTTTCAGCAGCCCAAATTCTATAGGTTTGCTTATTTACGTATCCGTCGAGTTAAAAATGTGCCTAATCTAAAAAAAAATTCGAAAAATCCGCATTTATTTGATGATGTTCCATGGTCCCTTGGCTTGATTTCTTGCACCAATTGAACCTTGTACGCGTGCAAACGCAGATCTTTTACCAAAATTCGTTGCATAGTGCTTCTGCAAATTTTTAATTCTTGACCACGATGCCGTGCAAGTTCCTGGATTCTCGACCACCGATTCCCTTACTTTGGTTATATTCTCGAGTGACCGACAAGGACGACGACGAACAATAATTTTCTGATCCATCAGCGTAAATTTGGTCTCAAATTTTTTAAATTAAACGCCTCACTGTCGATTCATTTGGCGCATTATTGCGACCGAAAACTTGACGAACTGTTTTCGCAAAACTTTTACAATTTTTGTAATGCGTTTTTACTATAATTAAACGTTGATCGTTTGAAAAAAAAATCACCGTACAACTTTGTATTAACAAAATGGCGGCAAATTTAAATCCGGTGCCCTTGTTGGGACATCCTTTACTACATTCAAAAAATTATTTTTACTTCCCAAAAATCGAAATTTTTTGAACAGTTTTCCCTTCATTTCCTTACCGCGACGTTTTCTTTAAATATTTTTTCTGCTTATCATACGATGCGTCTTTTCATTTTCTTTCTTCCCATGCCCTCGCTTTTTTCTACCACCTTTAATTCGTCCGATAAAATATTAAATGAGAAAAAAATCGCGGTTCGCTTAAAACTCACTGGAAATAAACAATGTGTTGTATGTTAAACTTTTTCTTGCATATGTCACGTCCCATATGACTTAATCTTTTGTACTCATTACTTTTTTCTCATCCAAGCGTGTTATACGATAAAACAGGCTACATAGTAAATATAGTTGTTTCTATTAAAAGTAACCGATATGTTTTAAATTCGTAAATGAAAGTCGTGTGGTGACCACACCTCCAATTTTTAGTATTGGGTTTATAATAATGTACAAAGTTGTTAATTAAATTTGCAAATTAATGTTCTTTGCTATGCAACATCATTTGTTTAAGTTGCAGAAACATACTATAATTTTGATAAGCTGATTATTTACGAAATATGGTAATATTTGTGTCAAATATCTTAAAAATTTATAAATAAAAATCGTATGGTAACGATACCTCCATTTTGGTGTTATGAAATTAAATTTGATTTATTTCCGCCAGATATTTTTAAATCTTTTAAATATTTGAAAGCCTTCGACCAGAACTAGGAGCTCTATTATTTAACCAATTACAAACTTGGTTTACTCATGTGCAACTAGCACACATGTAAAACCTTAAATGAGCTAAATAGTTTGCATAAAATTTTTAAAACTGTCGGAAACAACTAGTTAAATGTCCAAATTTTATTAAATTTGGCAGAGCGCGAAATAGAGATAAAATAACGAATAAAACGGCAATAACATCACATCATGGTTTATTAAGGGAAGTAATATTCCATAAATTTTAGCAGTATACTTCGTATATAATAATTTAAGAACGGACTAAAAGGCACAAAAAAGGCAGAAAAAGACATTTAAAAAAGCATAAAGTTTTGGCGTCCTTAAAATAAACAACAGGCATGAAAACTTTAAAACAAAAATACTAGTTATTCTGAACATAAAAAACTAAAAATCCAAAAAACTACTAGTTGTAAGGTGCTGTTCAAATTATTTTGTAATTCTACTTCTTTTAACTTTTACAACTTCACAATCTTATATTTCTTTGCTAATTGTTGCTGGAATATCGTTTACTATAGTTTTAAAACTGTCTAAGGTATTTGTATAGTACAAGGCGGTATTTAACCATGTTTCCAATGTATCACTAAAAAGTTTTATCCTGAAAGGGTAGTTGCTGCGTCTGACACCATGAGTATAATTTTATCACTCGGCCTTGCGATCAAAAGCTGATGCAAATGTCAACCTCACCTGAATGTGGTACACCCTGCCACATAACAAACGAGGAGTGAAAAAATACTCCAAAAAGAAAAAACTAACAAAATAGTGAACGATATTAGGGTGCAGAAAGCAAGGAGAAAACTACTAAATTTAAGATCTGCAAGTATATCTCTAGTTCAATTTATATGACTTTAATACAGAACACAGTAAGTACTACTTTTAGGACGTAGGGCTTTCCAAGTCGGTTTCCACCAAAGTCCCAGTGCTACAACAACGCTAACAATAGCAGCAATCCGCACAGCGTTTAAAATCGACAAAAATAAATCTCTTAAAACCTGTAAAATTCAACATCGTGCAAGTTTAAGCTGCAGCCAGTGATAAATAAGAAGAAATTATCGAATTATTCTATCATGACTGAAATAGGGTTCTAAGAAAAATACCAAAAGAGGAACAAACAATAATCATGGGTAACTTGAACGCCAAAATTGGTAACAACAAATGCGGAGACATAATCGGACCCTATGGATTGGGTAAGTGAAATGAACGCAAAGACTGCATACATTTGCTGGGAAACACAAACTGATAATTACTAACTCATTCTTTAAACTACCTAAAACAGGAGTTCCCAAAGTTTTTCTAGGGCGGGCCAAACGAAAGATCGGAAGGCCACCAAAAAGCTGGTTAGATAATATTAGCGCCAGTGTAGGATGTAACAGGCACCAATTAGCCCTAAACAAACAAGAGTGTAAAATTCAATGGGAGACCTACATCTAACAGGTGATGCAAGAAACTTGCTAAAAAAAGAAGAAAAAGAAGAATGGTTATTTATGTACGAATTGAACGATGCTTTAAAAGTTCTAAAGCGTGTTGAAAACCATTTGTCAGTTTGCCACCACCTAGCAGCATATTCTTCTAATAACATCGGTAAATTACGTAACGCGGGGCCTAATCTTTACACAAGGTTACTGTATACGCCATCACGTCTGCCGCTTTGGTACCATTAAATCGTGCAGTGCAACGTGCAAAATTTCCATTGTTTTCTGCAATAATAACAGGCGTTTGGCTTCGCATTTGTTGCGATATTGTAGGTAATAGCAAGATAAATTGAACCTGTGTCAAAGTTATTGTGTTTGGATTATCTGAGATTAAAGCTCCTTTTACATCTTCGCGAATCGTAGTGTATTCATCATTCTGGAAATCCTCGGAGACGATGGGTACTGTGTTTTTTTCCCAACCTTCTTGAACTTTAAACCTTCTTAAATTATTTATAACATACTTCTCACCTTGTTTACAGCTAACACACAAGACAAGTTCCGATTGAATATTAAATATTCTATATTATCAGCCCCACGTTGGGCGCCACTTATAACATTAATTCATATTATATTTAGATAAATCCCAGAGCTAGATTTGGGTACCGAAAATAACCTAAATAACTTTATTTGGATTTGCAAAGCATTTTTAACACACTTCGCCCATAAGGGCAGCGATTATAAAAACACAATGTCACTCCTTACTTTTTAATTATTTTTTTTTATTAATATAACTTTTTTTTACCATGGTGCCAAAAACAAAGCCACCTGACTGACGTTTTACTACGCTACAATATTTCTACCAAAATTATTAAAAATATTAAGTTTTTTATAATTTTAATATTAATTATAAAGTATATTTCAACATTCGAAGAAGTTTGTTAAATTTCCCGTATTTTGCCTACTAATTAAATTGCTTGTATTCTGAAAATAAGCAATCTGATTGGTGGGCAATATGCGGGAAAATTAATTAAGCTCTTACGAATTTCGAGATAGTTTAATAATTATTGATGTCACATAACATTTTCTCTCACAGAAATTGATTTTAGTTTTATTTAAATTTTTTTAAGCGTTATGCGGTAGACACATTTTATTCTTTCCTGTTTATGTAATATATCTTCTTTAATATACATTCGAAAAATAATTATATTAAAATGTGTCAGAATTTTTAATTAGTTTAATCAAGTAATAATAAGAAGAATATTTTAAATTAGATTTTTGATAATATGATTGGATTAATAATATGATGTTGATGGGTGCCTGTGATTCCGTTAGAAAACATAAAAGAGGCACCACATAAATAATTCAATACTTAAATTTGTCCGTTTTAATGTTTTAAAATGTTCTATCGAATCAGAAATTA
The DNA here is from genome assembly GCA_030264735.1 of Gymnusa sp. GC000175. Classification (NCBI taxonomy): domain Eukaryota; kingdom Metazoa; phylum Arthropoda; class Insecta; order Coleoptera; family Staphylinidae; genus Gymnusa; species Gymnusa sp. GC000175. The sequence continues at coordinate 7,689 of JARJDX010036420.1, forward strand.
TATTGACAATAAAATGTTACTATTGTGGGCATATCTTTATTGTGAATACCTAACAAAAAGTAGCAATAAAACTTGAACATTTAAAACAAATTAATTTGTACTTAAAAAAAATGCAAGAGCCCATAAAATAAAACATATATCTTTGAAGTGCTTGCACTATTAAAATAAAACGATGCTGGTTCATTAAGATATATTTTTAATCAATACTTTTTTCTAGATAAATTATATTCTTGATTGACTAATGATCATTTTTGTTTCGAAACATTTTCATTATCGATTTTAATTAATAGAAAAATTTTGTTGGAATCGCTTGCTTTATATTTATTAAGTACAGTTGGCCAACATTCCTACCTTGTTTATGTGTTTCTTGTAAAATTCTTGTTGTGTAGACGTTATCGGCCTACAAGTATCTGTGCACCTCATAAATTCAAAGCTACCATCAATTTAGGCACACCTTATATTGTGTTAACACACTATTCTATGTAGAAATCAAGTTTATTGGATTTTTATGTTGTCCCAAATCCTTCTTTGCACTATTATTCAATTTTTCACATAAAAATTGTTCATAAAATTATATTAATCATTGATTATTTCTACAAATCTAAAAAGTAAATCAAAATTATTCCTCCATTTTTTAATAAATATTTTAAATTACAATTTCAATAAATCTTCTTGTGGTAACTCCTTTATCAAAAAAAGGCGGCTTTAAGTGTCGAGAGAGTACCAAAACTAAGGTCTTCTAATAAAACTCACTAGGATATTATTTACTTCGCATTTATTAAACTTTTTTTCATAATATAACTACTCCATGGTAACCGTCACAGACATTTAATTATTATTGTTGTGATAGTATATAGAGGCAAAACCGCAGACGTTACAATCTCCCCCTGAAATCCAGACTATCATCTTAAGCAGGCATTCTGGTAACAAGCGGAGCCTACCCGTATTGCGCAGTGGTGTACTGAGGGAAGGCCTCTGGTACATGGTGAAAAGTTAACGACGATACATGGTACATGGTTTATGGATATCGGCAAATATGTATCTCGTATTGCCAGACATCTGCTGGATGACATCACGACCAGGGGCGAATTTAGAAGTGCACCTTCCAGATGCATCACTCAAAGGGTGACTACCCAAACTACCCAAACTCGGTCTCCAGAAAGATACTCATTAACACCACGTCGTTCTTCATCGATATAGTTTGGGACACGTAAATTTTTTCACTGGGCAATGTCACGCGCTTTACATAGAGTGTTCACATGTTTTTATGCTGAGGTACTTAATTTCTCGTTTTGCTGCGTTGAGTTTATTTCGAAAATGTCAGACAGTCAGGCATTTTTCAAGTTCACCGGTATTCACAGCGTACCGAATGCCTGTTACCTTTGAGGGTTAAGCACGATAATTATCTTTTAATAAAATGCTAAATTGTACTGTTCAACGAATTTTTTAAAATCAACTTACACTGGCGTTAGAGTCTGATGTATTCCCAAACAATAACAAAGTTACTGCGTAACCTCACTTACGAATTGAACTCCATTATCCGATTCGTGCGGTGTACCGTAAAGTAGAAAAATCCCGTCTACCAAAACTCGCTCACATTTTCTTGCAAAGCAGATTTAAAATCACAAAATTCTACATACTTAAAAGCGACATCTTTCACCATCAACATTCACTTTACGTTATTATTGGGAATCAAAAGCGTCTTCCTGGTTAGTTGCTCTAAACCTTTGGCAAATTTTTTTAGATGATTTATGACATGCTTTTACTTTCCAATTCTGAAATCCTCATTTGTAATACAAGCATATTTGGCATCAAACTCAGGGGGTCTTCAGTCATCGGACTTTTCTGCCTTGAGAATGCTTCCTGCAATGGCGAAACGTTGGCAACAACCAATAAAAATACGCGACTTAAACCCGAAAGTAAGAAAACTAACATATTTTATTTTATTTTTTTGGCCATTTAAATTAATATAATTAAAGACTCTCTCTCTCTCTCTCTCTCTCTATCTCTCTATCTCCCTATCTCTCATCTCTCTCGCTCTCTCAGGTAAGGTAAGAAGTCGTAGTCAATACAATTAATACGATAGGCGAGATTTACTATGTAAGGTTGAGGTGGAGTCACTTAAATTAATATAATTAATTTTTTTCAGGTTAAGTTAGGTTAGGTTTAACAACATCTCTTTTAGGTGAGGTTAGGGTACAAAGCCATCTGGATCAATATAACTTACGACAATTTTTTTTTCTCATATTTCCAACCATTTTTTTCACTTTCAGATTTCAATTCCTTCTCATTTATGCTGCATATGTCTGTTTAATAGCTTTCCCTAGTTCAATAGTGTGAATATGATTTTTGAATACATAATTTTTTAAACGCCAAATGCCTATAATTCTATTATTAGATCAGGGCTTCTCGAAGGAAATACTACTTGGGAAATGAGACGATCTTTAACCTGTTCAAAAATCCCTATAACCCGTTATCGTGCAACTGTTCAATAAATAGCTGCGAAATATTATTTTGAAATCTCTCACCATTTATTGTGCTATAAAAATATATTGGGCCAATAATTTGCCTTCTCGATACAGCCACCCAAACTCCAATTTTTATCGGGTGTAAACAAGTTTCAAGAAAATTATGGTTTCTCTGTGGCCCACATTCTATAGTTGACTATTGATATAACCTGACAAATAAAACCACGCTTTATCAGACATAAAAGTTGGATCTAATGGCTGATCATAAAAATTTTGCAGGGACTACTGGCAATATTGTATACGTTGTTCAAAATCGCGTGGATATAGTTCTTGTACAGCAAATGTACAATGTGAAATGAGTATGCGATATAACACGCATATCCCTTTGCGCAGACAGTTTGTGATGGTTTTTTTTGACACTGTTCTATTCGAGTTTTAATATCTTCTACAACTTTTTCTGTCAAGAGGCTAGGTCTACCTGTTTACATTCCTATACTAATGCAATGGTTGCTTTGAAAGCGATGAACAAGATTTTGTTTATTTTGTACGAAGTTCTCATAATGTACAATAAAATTTGAGAAAGCTTCAACAAATTGCTAAATGCTAGATTGCAAAAAGTTATTCCATGAACCATCTGCATAGAATTCATCTTGTTCACATGTAAATGGAATGCCTTTTATAATCTAAAGTAAGAGGTTATGTCATCTTATTTTTAACTGTGAGTAAAGTTTGCTATCAAACACTATGATGGATACATAGTTTAGCTCTGAAAAAAACTTGTTTTGTTTGAACGTATAAAATTCGCTTGCATAGGTAAAACACAAATGAACTTTTACAGTCAGTCAGCTGCGGCTTTAGGGGGCAAGTTCCGGCGATAGCCCAGGGGCACCAGAACAGAAAGAGCGGCGACCAGCCAGAGAAAATTATATATTTTTATGAACTCGGTCTTAAATTGAATGATTGCAGAGGACAAAGTTACGATAATGGATCTTACATGAAAGGAAAAAATGTTGGTGTCCAAAAAAGGATTTTAGATCAAAACCCATTAGCTTTTTTGGTACTTTCTGATGCTGTAAAATCATCTGTATAATCTGTATCTTTGTTTGGTAGGGGCGGTGAAAAAAATTTTACCCAGGGCGCCAGATTTGCTTAAGCCGACTCTGCTGTCAGTTACAACGAACGCCAATAATTGAAATATCCATACATCTGATTAATTTCAGAGGATTGCCACCATTAAATTCGCTGGGGCTACCTACGCAGTCACGTGGTTATTAATCAATCTCGATAGGTCCGTTTATCAGGTTAGGTAAGAGGCAGAGCCATGTAAATCAATTTAATTAACAAATTTTTTCTCTCGCTCTTTCTCTTTTACGTTAGGATAGGTAGCGAAGCCATCTGAATCAATACAATTTTTTTTCTCAAAATAATTTAGGGTATAGATTCGTTTAAGGAAATTAATTTACAACCATTTTTTTTTTGCGTTTAGGTAAGGTTAGCGTGCGAAGCCGATCAAAACAATATAATTTACGATAAACTTTTTTCTCTCTCAAGTTCGCGGGTAAAGCCTTATGACAAAAGTCGCGGGTATGAAATAAAACTTAGATAGCGACCTCGAATAGGGCGATTCTGTGATAACACCTAACAGCTTATATGATAAGCGGAAAAACAATACTATTGTATTGCAATTTTTGGACGTTGTAACTTGTAAGCCTTTTAGTCGATTTATTTAGATTTAAATAAATCTCGTATGTTACTTTGCATGTTTAATACGTGCATAGATCTGATATATCTATACGAGACTACCGAACATTTTTTATGAGCATTTTTACTAAAAAAAACGATAACAATTTCCAAAAGATTTAACGATTTAACGATTTAAATAAAAAATACTTAAAATAAACAACNAACAAAACAAAAATATAGGTCTCGAAATGAAACTCACTGGTATAATATTACCTTTACTTTAATTAAACTTGTTTGACATATCATCGATATCATAACCTGATAACTACTTCATGACAACCGTCATAATTATTTAAATATTATTGTTGTAATAATATTAGACGCCACAATCTTTAATTTTCAAAAATGCAAATAAATTTTTTTGTTCCCTAAACTTTTATATTATATACAAGGCTAAAATCAAAACGTGTAATTTCAATTTATCTGGAGTGAATAAAAAACTATTGATGAGATTCGAAGCGCCCATTTTCTGGGCTTTGTGTAACCACTTTTTATTTCTTTCGATCACGATTAGGTGTCAATCTTGTAAATATTCTATTAAATTTCTTCCAATACAACAATGGGTAGATTTTTTGTTATTAATTTAAGATCACGAAATCGATTTATTATTGTATTAAGTTAAGTATTGATTGATTTTTCAATACGATGTAAAAAATTGGATCAAAATCAATTTTCACATGCCGACACTGATACTCATCAGGTGTAAATTTATTTTTTGTTTTAAACTACTCTTATTAATCATAATAATTCATTATTATTTGCTGGGTGCATGTAAAATTAAACTTCAAGTGTGTTTAATAAATATTATTTACATATCATGAATAAAAATTGATTGATTTATACGACAAATCAATTGCGGCATTGAAATATTATCATGCGAATTATTAAAATTAATTTACATTTAATTAATTTTTATCTGCAATAGGCTCATAGTAATATAAATAAATTATTTACTACGTGTTAAAAATTATTTGAGTTTTCTCTTTATTTTTATACATAAAATGTAATTCATTAAGTAATTATGTTTAATTTTATTGTACTCATTCACATCTCGTCAAGAATCTTTGGAAATTAAATTTTATTTGCTAAATATTTTTGTAATTGGTAAACGCATGGAATAAAAAATAAATTCAGTTCTCTTCGATGTCGCTTGCGTGCCGTGCCCCAAGCCAAATATCTCAACCATTTTCTGCTGCCCTAATAGATATTTGGAGCAATCAATATAAACTTACAGCAGCGGATGGACTCTCATTAAATTGAAGTTGTTTATATCTCTTTACATTGTGCTTTTTTACACATTTATCTGCAATCTTTTTCATAAAAATTCTCAAAAATGTAAATTTGAAAAATATGTATATTCAAAATATAAATTAAAATTTACTTTTTTGCAGTTTTTTTTTAATAAACTGCAAAAAATAACATTTTTTATTATGCTCTTATGTTGTTTGTGGAGCATATTTGCGTTTTGTTTTGGGTGCTATACGAATCTTAAAAATTTGAATAAATCTTCACCCAATAAAAAAATGCCTTGATTAAATTTGTTGCAATTACGTTTTACAGCAACTTTTTTCATATAAACTATTTTTTTAATCCCTAAGAAATAGATGCAAAAAACTACAAAATAATACGAGTAAACTTTCACTTTCGGTTCCTCGAATTTACCCAAAAACTAGATATAAATTTATATGTTGTTTAAAACATTCGTTTAGCCTGCTAGAAAATGGCTATCGACACGTACACCTACACACACACACATAAATATCATACCAATTCTCATTTTTTTTGCAAGATTGCTATGATTTCCCTTTTCAGAAAAGTAAAAAAGTAATATCTGAAAGCTTAGAGGCAAAGAATAAAAGTTTTAGTTTAGGAGTACCGGATTCGGTTCTCTCTGATGGTAATTTGCCAATTGTTTTTGTTTAATTTCTCTATAAGCATATTTGGAACCTGATTTCCGTGTAGCATTAGGTAAGTTTTTTAGTAGTAATCTTGTGATCGATTAAAACTACTATCCAGTGATATAAACGTCTTTGGAAATACTTAATTCT
>JARJDX010036426.1:0-24786 GCA_030264735.1 Gymnusa sp. GC000175
TAAATGCAATCATTCCTCTCTCGTTCTTACTGATTTAATGGATTAATAGCGCCCATCATATTAATACCTGGAAAATCAGCGGAAAAAACGGCATCATAGAGATCCATTAGCCTGCTGCTGCTATAATCAAAAGTATTTGAGAAATTACTTCTTAAAAGACTAAATCCTATGTTAGCAAACAACAAACTAATACCAACATATGAATTCGAAGTTAGAGAAGAGCACGAAACTATAGAACAGGTCCACAGAGCAACTGAATCCATTAGACCATGTCTAAAAGAAAAGAAATACTTTTCTGCGGGTTTTCTCGACATAAGTCAGGCTTTCAACAAAGTCTGTCACTCCGGCCTTTTACATAAAATTAAACAAAGCTTGCCACGTTCATTTTATAGAGTTCTACGCTTGTACTTTACGAACCGATACTACCCAGGAAATTCAAAAAGAAAATATTATAGCCCATCCAATTAAATATGTAGCTCATTGATTTTCAGCAGACCTACCTACCCACCTCTATACCAGAACCGCTACATTCGCTGATAAGGAGCAGATTCTAGCAACCCACTCTAACCCGAAGATCGCTTTGCAGCTCCCCCAAGAAAATTTGAATAATATTCAAGGAAGGCTCAACAGATGACGCATCAAAGCTAATAAGCTAAAATAATATTCAAGGATGGCTCAACAAATGACACATCAAAGCTAATAAGCTAAAATTTGACTAGGTAATGTTTACGACGCGGAAGAAAACGTGCCCACCCGTTAAACTCAACAACCAGAACGTACTGATATAGCGAAATACCTGGGTATGCATATTGACAGGTGTCTTACCTGGAAACAACATAGCTGGGCTAAAAGAAGTAAGCAAACCTAAAAGTAGCACATATTTAATGAATGATCGGTAATCACTCGCAAATATCATTAAAAAGCAAACTCTGCATGTACAAAGCAATCCTGAAACCTGCTTGGACTTACGGTGTGAAGCTGTGAAGATCACCCAGCACATCTAACATCGAAATGCTTCAAAGATTTTAAAATAAATCTCTGCGACAAATCGTCTACGCACCATGGTTTGAAACCAATGATACCATTCATAGTGATCTACACATGTGCTCTGTAAAATACGTGATTAGGAACAGCAAAATCAAAAGAAAGAAAAATAAAAACACTTAACCACGCCTAACTAGCGGATATTCTACTAACTAATACTAATACGACTAATACTAATAACATCCCCAACAGACTAAAACGACCTAAAATATTAAACATTTTATCTAGATTCTAAGCGTTCCACTTATTAAATAAGCGATACAAGCCAATAATATAAAAAGACCAGCCAATGGGCTGCTTTAACTTTACTCACGTAAAATTCAACCCTTAAAATATTCTGAATATTTATCATTATGTGTAATAAATTGTAAACTAAAATTAAGCGAAAAAATATATTATCAGACTTCCATTAACTCTAAGGGGAATTAAGCACTTAATAAAAATGAAATTTTATGTTTGTTTCCAATGTTCTCCTCTGCTCGCATTACATTGTATATTATATTGGTATACCAAGAATATTTCCACTGGGAAATCTAGGGTAACTATTTTTTCATTACGACAAAGAAAAAAGGATTAGGTCTTGGATGATAATCATAATAAAACCGTTGTGTAGTGAACTGAGAAGTAAATGATAAGAGATAACGATTGGAGTAGTGCGGGTATAACATTCCCTTAAGACAATTTGATACAGTAAGCCACAGCATTTAGTTTAATGTTCAATTTGGAAGCCTCGCATGGCATCGTTTTAACACCACATATTCAGGTATCTAAAACATTTAACATTTGATGACTTGTATGATGATAATTGAGAATTTCAACCATTACACTTTAAGCTTTCTCGAGATGAGATTGTAAATACTTTAAGGAATTATTCTTTTTTATGCGTTTTGTGTCTTTAAATATGCAATTTTAGGGGATGAAATGCAAATGTACGTGGTACTTTAATATCAAACAATAAATGACTACACATTTCAAGGCACGTTTTTGTTATTACGAATTTTTTTCCGGCCATAAAAATATTACATCATTCCATATCTCATCACTTGAATGTTCGCAATGAAAGAAATGACGAGCAGAAATGTAATTATGTTTTAAGATTGATATGCTGCTTTAGGTATTCTGGAAAATTGATTTCTCAAGCTTAGGAGAATCCATTTGCTGCGCTGTGCTTACCTCAAGAAATTTACGACAATCCATTTACTTGGACGGGGAAAAATTATTAAATTTGAATTAGACTATAAATATTCAACTACAAATTTCAATTAAAAATTTTCTATTTTCAATAAATTGGGTTAAAACTCAATATTTATAAAGTTAAATGAATCTGTGCATAAATATTTTATGATAATGTGTATTATCACTTTTCCGGTGCGAAGGGAAAGCGAGAAAATAAATTATTCAAGTTCGTATTCTGAGTGTAGCTTAAAATTAGTTATCAGTGACATGCACAAGTCGAGGGAAACTAGGGGATATGACATTCGCAGAGATAATGCTCTGAGGTATAACTGGCATTTATCCCGAATACACTCACTGTCTTAGAACCACTTCTGCAATCACAGTTCATGCTTTAATGCCTTAATGTACAAACTTACTATGTTTCGCATCAAACTGGCAATTTATTCACACGAATTTAATTAAATTGATTTTACTTGCAGATATTTCAATCTTTGAGAAAACTTTATACAAAACTTAATTTGTGAAAATTAAATTAGTTTCTTACCTTGCACCGTGGACCAAATTTGTACATCTTCATATCTCGTGAAAGTGCTTCCAATAGCTTCCGAACACATTTCAGGTATATGAGGAGAAATGATGCTTGCTTGAGTTAAATCTACTGTGTAATCCATGGTAAAATTTTCTTTCCCTCTATCTTCTTCCGGTGTTCGAACCGTTCCTGGATTTTTCTGTCTTAATTTAGACATTGCGTCTGATGATATAAAGGCGTCTTTGGGAAAATGGAATATGAAGCACATAACTTGGTATTGGCTTTGACCTCGTTCCTCCTCTCCAAGGATCAATGCTTTAAGAATTTGAACTTCCTGCAAAGTAAAAATTATCTATTTAAGAATACTGTCGTCTTTGAAAAATTTATTTTTATAATTTTTTTTAACTTATTTATATTTTGCAGTTAATAATTTATAAATGATATGTGTGTGTGCGTGTGTGTGTGTGTTGACTACTGCCATAGCCTGTTACTTTAGAAATCGCCACCATTTTTTCAAATGTTGTCATTATTTTTTCCATCAATTATTTGTAACGCCTGGATGGATTTTAATTTGTAAACAGAATGCTCTATCTTAATTTGCCTATATTTAACATTTTTTTGCAAAAATAAATTTGAAGGCTAACTGTCTTGGAGGCAGTGGAGATTGACGAAACAATAAAACTCTGAGAAATGACATAACAATCGTGGATCGCATTGGAATAAGAAGCCTGGAATGGTTCGGACACGTATTAGAAAAAAGAAATCTACGAATGAATGGATCAGGCAGTGAATGATGAATCATGACATGGACGAGGACATGGCAAATAATCAAAGTATGTAAAGGCATCAAGGGCGCAGCCAAGGGGTCTCATGTCTCTCATTAGATAGTAAATACGCCAGATATTTATTTGTATTTTTGATTCGCCCCCCCCCCAAGACAAAATCCTGGCTGCGCTGCTGAAAGGCATAGATTGGAAAGAGCAATACAGCGACCAGCCATCTAATTATTGTACAATAATATACGATTTTAATATGTGTACGATTAATTTAAAAATTACTCGATTGTCAACCGTGTTTTTAGCATATTTTTTAAGTTTTTGAAAAATTCGAACGCCACCTTAAAAGATGTGTATTTTTTATATAGCATAAATTTATTATAATATATCCTTAATATATCTGTGTACTTTATTTTAAGGTTTACATTTCTCTCCCAAAAAGAATTTGCAATAAAAGAAATAGTTTTCATTTTGCATTTTAATAAAACTTCCATTCATGCAGACGGCTTACTTTGGGAGCACGCCAAGTCGGTGAATCAACCTTCAGAAGTTCAGTGTGCTTCAAATTTATTCATGCCAAAATATGAGAAAAGGAACAGTGACACGGGAATAATGTAGAGAGTTCCTAATCCTACATACGTATACAAAAAAAAACGGATTTTTATATGTAGCACTCTTTTCTTGCAAATATATTACAGTTGGATACTTAAATAGTTTTCCATCGAAGTAAAGTAAATTAATGTTAGCGTAGAGTTTGTTCAAAGCAATAAAAAGTTCACATTGGGAGTCGTGAATATGGGTCGAATGAATATAATTGAAACTGGCAATTCTTATAAACTGAGTGATTTTAAAGCTTTTCACGGATCATTGTAGAATTCTATTTGGGATGCAACTCGTTGCATTGAAAATAGTTTGAACAACGTTAGTCTGGTTGAAAGCAATCGCTGCAAATGGAAACCTGTTCTTCGTGTTTTGTTTGTCCAAATCGAAATTAGATTAGAATTGTTAATGTCGATCTAGTAGACACTTCCGTTTTGTAATTGTGCCGAGATTGAACTATTAATTGGCTAGATTGGAAGACAGCAAGAAGCTGCCACGGGATTTTGGTAATTGCTTTTACCACCCAAACCCCTCGTCAATTATTATTGTAATCAGATGCTAATCCCTCGGTCTTACTTCCTGGATTATAGCCTTAAAGGATTAACCGAATATTCAACATGACATCCATTGACCTAACTAACTTGCATATAAGACTTGCATACAAATTGAGAGGACTTTCAATGCAAATTAATGCTTCGGTGACTTCTTCTTTTTGTTATTAAACAATTTATAACCAAACACCATAATTATATATAAAATATATTCAAAAATAAATATATTTTGTAGTTTGAACTTTAATTGGAATATTATTAACGAAGTAAAGTATTAAAAGTACAAACAAAAATTGCCAAGTTAAATAATAAAGTAAAATATAATAGGAGAGTAATAAAAGATACGTTTAATCCCTAAAATATAAACTATATCAGGAAGATATAGGATATAGAAAATAAGTTTAATTAAAATGAATATTCCTCAAACTTTTGAATTTTAGTCTGTTCGCATTATATTCTCTACGGGCCTATCCACAAAATTTCAAATCGTTCAGATACATAAGAGGTTAACAATTGGACTACAATATCCTAACAAAATAACTAAATAACTAACTAACCAATAATAATACAAACTAATAAGCAACTCTTAGTGATAAAAATAAAAATAAATCCTGTTAAGTTAACGTAAAAAAGGTAATTGCAGAGAAAAGAAGACTAAGAAAGACAAGGCAAAGCAATAAATCAGCAAAAGTTAAAACCAATTTAAACAGGATTACTAGATACTTTAAAAGGTTGCTAAAATCTAAAGGAATAACGGCATATAACACTACCTAAAAGGATTGACTACTACACTCTACTCGTTATGTAAGGTTACCAAATGCCTTAAGGCATCGAACCAGCATATACCTCCAATAGTAATAACAGATGTGCTCGTAGTGATGTGGTAAAAACAAAATCTTTTGCTCACCACCTTAAAAAAGTATATCTTTGTGAACTTATGCTTAAGAAGAAAGTGAGATTTTTCCGTTCCTTGATTCTTCTCTTCAGTTCGCAATCAATCAAACCGATCAAGCAAAGTGAAGTCAGAAATATAATACAAACCAACTAAACCCCAGAAAAACATCAAATAAGGACTTGATGAGGAGCAAAGTCATTCAGGAGCTCCAAGACGAAGGTGTATGACTTATTATCTACATCTAAAATGCCATTCTAAGAACAGGACACCTACCTGCTAAATGGAAGGAGGCACAAATAATCCTGGTAGGTGCCTTTAAAACGTGGCCTTTTATTGCCTCAATAATCTCCTAATCATGCTTTCAAAAGTATTCGAGAAAGTTGAGAAGCAAAAAACTAAAATCGCTCCTCCAAGAAAATAATCTACTTTCAGACCATCAATTTGGATTTAGACATGACATGCGACAATTGAGCACAGAGTAGTAAAAGCCATCAATGAGACATCATTGAATAAGAAATGCAGTGTTTCTTGATATAACACAGGCGTTGAATAAGGTGTGGCATGCCGTCGTTTTATATAAAAATAAAACCAATAATTACTACAGAATTCTGAAATCCTACCTTTGAAATCGTTATTTTCAAGTAAAATATATTAGCGAGCAAATTTCATTATATAAAATTAAGTCAGGGGTATGGCAGGGAAGTGGCCCAATTCTATACCTTCCAAACTCATGTGATCTCCCTACTTTCCCGGACACTCCAATAGCTAGCTTACGGACGATACAACCTCAAAAAAAGTACAACAAAATATGGATCAGATAAAAAAACGGTCACGCCAATGGCGCATCAAAGCCAACGAAAGTAAAGCAGCACACGTTACATTAACAATGACCAAAAAACTTGCTCGGCAATCAAGCTGAAGAATCATACACTGCTTTAAGAAACCAGTGCAAAATTTCTTGAAATGCACTTAGATGGACGCCTCACCTGAAAACCCCACGTTTGGATCAAACGAAAACAATAAGGATTAATATAGAGAATTATAACAAATAACCACGTGACCACGACATTTGATGGTGGTAAACCTGTGCAATTAATCTGTTTGCATATTTCAATCATTGACGTTGTTACAGTAAGTGTTTATTTGCGTTTTATCTATGTATTTAAGGCGTGTAATGTTCACCAGAATGTTTTTAATAAACCCTTAATGCTTTACTAAAGTGCCAATGATTGGTTTAACTGCATAGTTAACAGTTTTACCAATTGGTGTTAGTTGGGTGGCCTAACTACTAGGTCACGTGGTAATCACTCATTTCCGCTTTCTCTTTATAAACAACTCTATTGCCTTCTTGGAATTAGCTCGCAAATATCACTTTAAAGAAGAAGTTATCGCTGGATAACAATTTCTTTACGTTTTAAATTACTACCTAAAAAAATTAACTAATGATTCAAGAAAATCAGAAACTAATAGAACAACACCGAAATAACTATCATCTAACTTCTAACTAATTAATTAACATACTATCCAAGTAATAAGTGAACTTATGCAATAACTTGTAATAAAATCAGTAAATATAATTATAAAATTTACTAAATCGTTTATTTAAATGAATCTGGTTTATATTTTATACACCTTGCTAATGTTGCCAGGCTTCCCCGTGCTGTTTCATAAATTCTATTAAATCGATGAGTACTTTATATATAAATCAATTTAGACCATGATTACATGAGCAGGGATTTCAATCACCTAATGACGTACCTACTCAGAAACAAGCCAATAAGCGAATAATTTATATTATCACGACATGCTCTCAACATATGTATAGTGGAAGCTTTTCGATAGTGGATTTTCCGTCCACGGGTAAAAGCATTAAAGTAATGCGTATATATGTTATATCTACACAATAATAATAAATTTAAACGGGTTTAGTCCACACGTTATGCTATAGCTACCACAAAATACGTTCCATTTAGTGTGGCTGTTCCAGGTTGGGGATTACTACCTAAAACGTTTTTGATGGTTAACCCCAAAATCTCATTTATGTATGATGCATGAAAAGCCTTTAATCTCTTTCATTAAATGAATGCTTAAAAGTTACTTAAAAATTAAAATTCGATTAGAGCTATTCCCATTACATTTACAAATATACTTTTAGATTTATTTACGTAATTATCACATATATAGGGTGAGTAAAGTACAAAGTAGCAAACTACAGTGCTTTTCAATTGACGTTCACCTTTTGTCAATTATATTTCCCTATTTTTCAAATGACCATTTAAAATATAATGTCAATGTGTCAGATATGGACATTCATTTGAGAAATAGGGAAATATAATTGACAAAAGGGGACCGTCAATTGAAAAGCACTGTAAGAATATGTATACTGCAAATAATTATATGTCTAAAAATTGTGGTGTTTACCACGCGACTTTCATTTTCAAATTTTAGATAAGTGCGTCACTTTTGACAGAAACATAACCTAATTTTATTTAAGAAAGATATGAATAGCAGTCTAAATAACAAAATAATTCGTTTGGTAGATTTTAATTTTACTACTTACAGATAATTTAGGAGATATTCTTCTGTTTTTTTTCAACATTTTTTAAAACATACTTGGAAAATTCAATGAAATTGAGATAATTGTCAATAATAATTTAATGTATTTAAAGCTGCTTAAAATTTATTAGGCCTTTCCATTGCGTTAAACATTCTAAATAAAAAAAAACCAAGCTTGAAAGATAAAATAAAAATATAAATTGAGCTGCAAAATAGTCCACTGGCAAGTAGGCAGTAGTAAACATTAAATTTAGTAACTTTTTTGTTTCTGCTTCTTATTTATAAATTATATAGTAAACTTAGAGCATATTCCTACTGGCTAGATCCGCAGGTATGTATTTGGATTAAGGCATATAAGGTATATTGCTGAAATGAGAATTTCGACATAGTGGTTTCATTACCAAGTCTTAATATATTTAATTCCGCACACCAAAATTCTTCTAAAGTTTTAATACTAATTGAAATAAGCTTAATATATCCATAATTAAAAGTCTTGCTTTATCTCTTTATGTAATATAACTTGTAGAAAAGAGATTTTATTATCTATGCTTCTAAAATCTTCAGGTTCACAATTTTTACTCACACGGTAAGCTTTTGGGTAAACTTTTCTTGAAAGGTTTTTACCTTTCCTCGGAAATTACATTTAAACTCCTCTAAAAGTCGGAAATTAAAAAAAGTCGGTTAAAGCTTGTTCTCGTAATAAAAACCGGACTTCTGTGAAAAAAGGCTTACGATGATGATCTCCAACACAAATATCAAAAACTCTTTTAAAATTGAAAGGCAAAGTTTTTTATGCCAAAGTATGCATATGAAAATAGCTATTTATGTAATAAGTGCCTCAATGTGCGACTAAATATATCAAAAACAAAAACAATGATATTAGCAAAAACAACGCTCCCACTACAGACAATACCATTAATTACATACTTAAAAACAAATCTGAATGACAAATGGGACCACAGATTAAAATAAAAATCGAAAAAGCACGATCAGCCTTTAACCATTATGTTCAATGTTTATTATGCAACTGAACATCAAAACGATAAAAGAGAGAAAATTATCATATTGCGTTTATATCGTACGCAACAGCAAAAAGTACAAGATCCTCCAGTTACTTATGCAGGACAAAATCGAAGGAAAATAATCACCAGGAAGACAACGTATCTCTTGGCTTAAGAACTTGTAAAAAATGACCAGCAAGACTTTTGTAGGATTAGATTGAATTAGATTGATCGCCACCGTTCACTGAGGCGACGGCACATTAAGAAGAAGACCAATACCGCATTCTTTGTTTGCCCTATCTACCTATCTTGCCAGGTCTTCTACGTCGCATGTTTGTCTCACTTCCTCATTTTTGACCCTGTATCTGAGCGTTCTTCCTGATATTAACCTTAGTGTTTTTATTTACGCGGTTGCTCTTAGTTTTGCTTGTGTCCGCCTGCGTTTCTATGCAGTATGTTATTATCGGCTGATTTTACTACTCATATATTTTTTACTACAAATGACTTCCCTTAACAGCCAGAGATGGTCGAAGTTCTATTTATTTGTGGTTTTATATCTATTATCGGGTTGTGGCTGCTATATATTAGCGCTCTGAGGCACAGTGCGTGACTTGCTTTATTAGTTTAATGTTTGTTTCTAGTTTGCATTTTACTGTAGTATTGCATCGTCGGCGAAGCAGTCCTAGCTGATACGTCTGTTATCCACTTTCTGTAGCCTAGTCTTACAACTGCGGCTTTTTCTATGATATATTCCATCATGTTAAATATAAATGGGCTGAGGCTATCCCCATGTCTGACGCCACCAAGTATTGGGATGTTGTAAGAGTAATGTCGATCAGTCTTGATTTTTGTTGAGTTCCACGTGTTGTATTTGTTGTATAACGTTTATTTAGTTTTATTTGCTTTATATTGACTTTATCTGATGCCGTTGTTAAGTTTATAAAACTTCCTTTTAGTTGTCTGATTGTAAACATCGCGTCTGTTGTTGATCTGTTCTTCCTTAACTCCTATTGTTCGTCTCGGTTTTTGATGTTTTTTTCTAGTCTTTTTTTATTGCGCTGGTAAAAAGTTTAATTGTCGAACATAGTACCTTGTTAGTTTTCTGGTCAGGTATTTTGGCCTGTCTTGAAGATCGGAATCTTTATGCTATTGTACCAATCCTCGGGGATAGTTGATGTTTTCATAATATTGTTAAAGAGTGATGTAAGATTTTGTTCTTTTTTTTTTCTTCTCAATCGTTGCGTTATTCTCAATCGTTGCGTTATTTCGTGAAGCAAAAACGTTGCAAAAATTAAAAACAATAAAATGATAATTAATATGACTAAAGAAACGAAATAATTTTGAGTATAAAAACTAAATGGTTTCGTCTATTAGAATTAAGGTACCAAACCAGATATAATCGGTGCAGAATTTTTTTTTATTAAAATATTTTAAAATAAGAGGGGTATTATATTTAAAATAATAAAATGGTGACGCTTTAAATTACATTGGAATAAAAATGAAATTATATCCACAGTTTCTACCAAGTCTCTTTAGTCTGATTAACAAAACTTTGTAAAAAATTTTATATACACCTCACAGAGATTTTTATTAATCCATACTTTATGCCAACCTTGTTGTATTTTATTCCATTAGTATTATTAATTAGTGTATAAATATAAAAAAAAATATTATTTTTTGTCACATTTTACATTTTTCTCAAAGTCAATATTAATGTAACAAAAAGTACGTCACGCAAAGGAGATTTAATACTTTTTTGTAATAAGCCCGAATGAAGTAAATACACGTTTGAAGGTATTTAATATTTATTCATTTGAAACTTACTTCAAAGGGTATTAAGGTGCAATAAACCAGGGTCTCTATGTAAATTTTTGCTTGACTATCTACCGTCAGATATAATTTTTAATACAGATCAGTTTTAAGCCTATTCGCTTGCTTGTATCAAAGCCAGAGTTCCGTTTGTCAAAGCTCAGTGGGAAAGTGCATAATATGGGATAAGTAAGTAATGCTTGTTAAAGTGGAATTTTAATGTTTATGTAATATAATCATGAAAATATATTTTTTCTACTCCCATATTTAAAATTTCGTAGAAAAAGTGTAGTATGTAACGCGTTTTATCAATTTCTCTAAACACTCGAGTCGCTCGTGATTAATATAATTGTGACCAAAGTGGCGTTTACAAAACTTGTTGCATAATATAGTATTAATCAACAAAAAAAAAATCCAATGCTGGACCTATAACGTTAATTTAAAATTTATTTTACATAATAGTTTTTAAAGATATATAAGTTTTTATAGACTGGGTAAATTTATTCATTGATTTGGTTTGTTAAAACTATAAAATGCATCATAAATTGCAGATAAATTCTCTGATGTAAAATAGTTTGGAAACGCGTCTCAGTAACAAATTAGGAAAGTTGGAATCTGCCTTCATCCAGATCTGACAAGGATCAGTGGAGTCAAAGTTCACGGGGTTTACGAAGGAAATAGTTTTTCTCCGACACCGGCAGCAGATTACATAGCAAAGCTTTTTATTTTGCCGGAAATTGCTCCCAATACCGGCACCGATAAGAGCGCCATTTATGCCTCCATCATACATTGGAAGGTTTTGATTCCGAACCTATTACACAGAAAAAATACTAAATTGAAAATCCATTGGCATGTTTGGTACAAATATCGGAAATTCAATTCACATAAATATTTCCCACTCAGTGACAAGTTTAACCCATTAATATAAAAAAACGATTTTTTTTCCATATAAATCGTACAATTAAGCACAAAACGAGTCACGTTTAACAATTGAAATATTTTATGGCTGATTTTATTGTTAAAGGGGAATATTATGTAAAATATTGCACAGTATTTAGAGTTTTAAGTATGGTGGACGCTATTAACGACCGATTTTATTTTCACTGTCATTTCGTAGCTAATTGCTAAATGGTAGGTACTGCATGTATAGATTTCGAAATCCATTAGAAAGTGTAATTAAATATATTAGAGTTTCTTTGTCTGATCCTAATAATTTCTCCACTTTTGTAAATGACGCGATAAAATTTTTCTTTTATTACAGGCACGATAGTAATTTCGATTAAAAGCACATTTTTCATTGTCAAAAATATAAATGAAAATTACACAATGTCACTAGTAATGTTAGTATTTGAATTACCCCAATATAATGACAAATCGATGCATGCAAATATTTCCATGTGTAATAGCAGTTTTTTTTATAAATTCATGTAGTACATATTCGTTTAACAACAAAAATTTAACAAATTTCATTTTTTATAAACGTCTCATTTTTAAAGCGATAATTATAAAAGGGGTTTAATTAACGCAATGTAATTACTTCTTCCTCATTGCAATTGTAAATTAAAAAGATTCTACAAGTACTTAAAAATGTAAAGCCTTATCTGGCGAAGCGAAATGCAAAAAAAGTAATAAAAAAGCTCGTTGTAAATTTAATAACTCTCTTTTTGGGTATTACGTACAAACTTCTTATTAAAAACATGCAAAATGAAAAAGGTTGATAATCATAAAATTTATTGACTTAACAGTGAATATATAATAAAGCACGACTTAGAAATGTAAATTGTTCTCGACTCTGTTAAACGTAATTTCAAATTGTTTTTTGATTATACAAAAAATGTTCATTTTTGGCATCTAGTTTGTAAACTAAAGATCTGCAGCGCTCCCGGTTAGAACAAATTTTTTAAAAAGGGTCAAGTACGATTCTCATAAATAATACAAAAAGTTAAATTTTATATAGAGGATGTCTCAGATAAGTTTTTCGACATGGGAATCTCGAGAACCGTACGATATTGGTTAAATTAGACAAAAGTTGCCCCATTATTAGACCAATTTATAGACATTTCGATTTTTTTTCTTAAATGCATAGGCCACTAGATATCGGTGAAAATGTAATATTTACGATTTTTTATTTTTGTATACCTGTCTACCTACTATATTTAATAAATTTAAATAAAATTCACTGTTTTTTTTTTGGCGATTTTTTATAATCAAAATTGACCGATTTATAGCCATTTAATCAACCCCATTTTTAACTCTTTGAAAAAGCGTTTTTTGCTAATAACTTTTGAACAGTACATTGTATTGGAAATTATTTTAATTTCCTTCAATGTTTTTGCAACTTTTTACGACTAAAATTTGGCAATTACGCAGGAAATCCAGAAAAAGTGATTTTTTTTTCATATTCTTCAAAATAATAAAAAAATGAATATGATCTTTTTATAGCATGTTTATCGACTAATGCGGAGGTATATTAAATTGACCAATTTAACCAGTTATTTCAAACATAACCTTAAAAAATTAATTTTTAGAAATAAGTTAATTTGACCTTTTTATAGGATTTTAGGCGAAAAATTCGAAAATTTATTTTATTTTTTAATTTCATGCAAATATAACCTAAAAAGCACAATTTTTGTTGAAATAATGTTTTTATTTTTATTATATACATGTATATACAGATAATCAAATCTGTAAAATTCAATAAGCATATCGATAGAAACCCTTGGGGGACTCGGACCAGGATTCGGGGTACTTAATCACAATCAATGGTATCAAAAAATACCACATCAGTCTGAGCTAATTGGCAGAATCAGTAAAAAACTGAGGCCGCATAATGGTGACCTAAAGTTCCACTGACAGAGCTAAGAAAGTTAATTTAGTATGGTTGAGATTTTAAAATAGAAGCGGCGGTACAACAAATTTGTGGTACTTGAAGGACACGTCACCGTCTTTTTGGCGGAAATAATAGCTATCAGCAAATTCTCAGGTTTAGGGCAGATGGAAGCAGGAGGGGTGATGTCCATATTTGCTTGGATAACATATCCGCAACACTTTACGCCCTATCAAGCATAAAGCTAAGAGTGTGTGCTTAGGTACTGAACCGCCTAGGAGAAAGGTGCCAGATCTCGGTGACGCTCTTGCTCCGAAGAATCATTGCACCTTCTTTGTATATGTACGGCTCTTTCAGAATAAATCATCCACAGGAGATTAATAAGACTCTTAAATTAAAGGACATACTTTAACTATGTATGGGTATCATTTTGCCAAAGTCGGGTAACTTTTAACTACCAAGACGATTCACTATGGTCCCCTGGAGAAGGCATGTCTCTTTCGAGCTAATAGGTGACCAAGTACTCGAACTGGAAGTTACTTGAACTAACTAGAGGTTTTCCTCATGTGAATGGTGCGACTCCGGTGACTGAGGGAGATTTTATACGAGCTCTTCCACGTCAAACAATTAATTGGTGATTCTATACATTAAAATTACAATTATTTGAGGGATTTTAAGTCTTACAGACATCTATAATTTCTTCCTATTATGTCGAAGCTATTCGAAAAATTCCTGTTAAAAAGACTAAAACCACTTCTTGTCGCTATCGCTCATGTCCTCAAAATTATAGATAAAACCAGATAAAACAAAGAAGGCAGTAGAAAACAATCACTACTGCTCAGCAGTTTTTATTGATGTGGCTCATACATTTGATAAAGTTTAGCATCAAGGACAACTCTCTAAGCTTAAGAAACAGCTACCAGACCAACATGTTCAACTTTTTGAACCCTACCTTAGTGAATGATGGCTTAGAGTAAGACAAGAGACTGAATACTCAAGCTTCATTGAAATACAGGTGTCTCACAGGGTAGCGCCTTGGGACTAATTTTGTACCTGCTGAATACATGCGATACATATCGAAAATAAATGAAATACCGACACTGAGCATAAACCGCATTGTAGTGCAATATGCCAATAACGCAAAATACCTAGGCTTGACTTTGGACCTAAAGCTTAAGCCGAAAAAACATGCAAAGAAAAAAAACCGAGAAGTAGGCTTAAGAGTGCGACACCTGTATCGGCTCTTATAAAGTCGTACCAGCATGCCAATACAAAATAAATTAACTATATACAATCAGGTTCTTAAAACAATCTGGGTATACAGCATTCAACTTAGGGGTTGCGCAAGCTATAACAACGTCAAGATAATTTACATGTGGCAAAATAAAGTATGTGCGAAATATGGATTTGCACAAAGATCTAAACATCCCTTTTATTCATAAGAAAATAATACAGGTTCTCGGAAAGCATGAAGATCGCCTTAATTCTTTAAACATTGAATATATAATTGGCACCCAAACGCTGTTTAACAACCACATGATAACGAAATCTTACATCGCCGATTAAGGAAAATAAAACTTTTCGATCTGGTGTAGAAAGTGGGTAAAGTGCATGCATGTAATATGTGGAGTAAATTTACCTAGGAACGCAGAAAGCCTTGGTCGTCATAGGACAAACATTTGTGTGTAAATAATTTTCTTAAGAAATAAGAAATGTAAATTGATAGTTGTCATGCTTGATCACTTTCAATTTTTAGCTAAGAAAAAAAATGAGGGAGAAATGTGTTTTCGTCCAGATTGTGTTTTCGTTCCAAAGGACACCCCTCTCACAATTATTATTATTACAACAAATTTTAAAAAATTGTTATTTTCGATAAATATTTCGTTTTTAAGGTTATGTTTGAAATAAAAAAATAAAATATACCTTCATATATTTTGTCAAAAAATGCAGCAGACGAGGCCATATTTATTTTTAATTAATTTTTTCTTGACATTTACTTTTCCGCGTCTTTCCCTCGTCCCAGTTTTTGTCATACAAAATACCAATTTAATAAATCAAATCAATCAATTAAAAGTCCTTAATCTTTTATTAGAAACACTTTGTTAAAAAGTTAAAAGCAATAAAAAGTAAAAACAAAAATTTTCAGAAATTTTTCATTTCATTTACGTGTTTACAAAACAATTTTGGGCCCAGTAGTGGAGAACGGCCAAGAAGTTATTTACAAGTATAGGAGAATTTAATTCTAGACACTTTTGTACTCTTAAGTTGTTTCCATAAACATGATGGTTTTTCAAATATTTGCAAAAAACCGAAAAACCTCACCAATAAACTACCACTTCCGGTTGGTGGATTTCAGCCAAAAGTAACTGGGTCCTTCAACTTTGGACCACCCTGTATACCAAAAGAGTATAAAACAAACATATAAATCAAATTTCTTTATCCGACAACCAAGAAGTTAATAATCATTTAAATTTTAAGCTGCAATTTAATGATTTTCGGGAAAATTTATGCCCTCTACAATCTGCTTTAGGAGCAATGTAGCATTTTAGTTGATTGCTTTTTATTATTAAATTATTAAACGAACACTGAGTTAAAGCAAAATGCTAGACAAATAAATAGAATTGAGTACGTTGCAAACAAAGAGAATTTTCATTAATATATAACCATGGAGCGTGTAGCAAATTGCAATTTTTTTCTGGTTCGAGAGATTACGGCACTAATGAAGAGTTGAATAATTTATAAGATAAAGTAGCACCTCAGCAAACAATTTAACTTCTGCACGCATTTTAAACATCCCAAGTGTCAAAGTATGTTGAATAAATAAATTTAATAACATTAACGTAACATATAAAAAAATTATCGATGACAATTCCATCTTCACATTGCTTAAGTAATAAAAATGGTAATGAATACACAAATTGAAAATGATTCGTGTTTTACAAATGGAATTATTATATAACGGAACGAAACGCATTAAAATGTCATGAATTCTAAATCCAATCTTCAGAAGGGATAAAAATTTGTATTCTGGAAAGATCCGCGTTTAAATTTAAATGATGCAAGACACATTTATTGCATTATATTAATTAATCTGATTAAGAAAACGCCTGGGTTATCTAACCATCACACGCAGTTAAACGCAAAGGAAACTTTTTCATTGTTGGAAAATGGAAAGTCTGCAGGGAATTTAAGAAAAAAGTGTCTTTTGTAACATTGAATTTACGTACTAAAATTAATGAGAAATTTTACACTTTATTTTTTATGGAGCAAACTCTAAATTCATTCGATTTTATTTCTTGATAATAAAACGTAAAATATTTTAGGCAAATGGTAATTTCAAAATTAAAATTATAAGTAAAGTATAATGAAATTAAATTAATTGATTGGGGGACGAATCGACAATGCTATAAGCGAAGATTAATTATTAAAATCCATTAACGTAAATTACGTTGTGACTTTAATTCAAAAAGTATCATTGCAATAATTAGATTTTAAACGATTTCAAATTTGCCACTAACTATTCCTAATGGGGTAGAAAGCAATTTCGTTGCTATATATACTATAGTCACAGCCCCTTTGAAATTAGTTCCAATCAACAACTGTTACATCAACCTTCACATCCAATATGGCATTTCTTAAAATCACGTTCTTGGTAAGTTTAAAAATTTTGTAATATTTTAACAAGATTAATATCACCAGGCAACTGTTTCATAGAGTATGAACCATCTTAGTATTTACTTTGTGAAAAGTACTTATCTATAAAGTTGCGCAGTCTCTTTAGTTATTAAATGAGTGTTCAAAGTAAAACTTTACCTAGGAAACTTTTAAGATGTAAGAATAATCCTCTGAAAAGCATAAATTAATTCACAAAAGCTTTAAAACATAAGAGGTCTTAATATAAATTTTAAGAGGTGGATGGGTTCAATTAATTAAGATGTTAATTTAATCAAAACTCAAGAATAATAAATATATAATATATTTTTCAGACGTTTTGCTTAATGGGATTAGGTTTGTCTGCGAGGATAAACATAGAAGATACGGATTACAGCAGTCTAATTTCATTATTGTCTGAATACGACGGTGAGAACGTTGAAGTCGAGCCGGTAATCAATAATATTTCCCAAGAAAGCAATATTCCAAAATATCAAGTAGAAACTGGAGAAGAAAAGAAGTTGGGAGTTGGAGTTTCACAGGAATTTTCGATCACGAAACCATCAGCGACTACACTTCTAGCACCGCAACTTGAAGTGCTCAGTCTTATTGAAACGTTCCTCAAATTAAAGGGAGAAATGGCGTCTAAAATTAACGCTCTTATTAATGATAACTTCGATGTGATCAGAAGTGTGTATAACCTTGTCATTAGTAAAGTATCTAAACTCCATTCATTTACACTAATCGGAATTAGCATTATTAGAAAGATATTCGAATTTTCCCTACAGATGCTTGCAACCTGGGAAGTTAACAAACCTTCTGTATCTTTTGGTTTTGACAAATTTTTTACAAAATATTAATTTGCAACCATTCAATATTTAATGTAATAATTTATTTATTTATTTATGTATTTTATAACTTTTTGTAACTAAATTGTATTGTTATTTGTAATAAAATTTACTACAAATATAACCAAAACTTTATTGTTTATAAGCCCAAATACTGACGTTAAGGTAACTAATTTGTTTAAATTTAAACCTTATTCGCTTACTTAGGAACATTAACTTCAGAGATTTTGATTACTGCTAAAGTTTGTTACAAATTACATAATTTATGGGCAATGCTCCTAAAACATGATGTATTTATATATCAGAATCATAATATAAATAAAATTTGTATCTTACAATACGGTTATAATTAATATCCTCAATGAACAAAATACACAAAGCCTAAGTTACCCGCCATTATTTTTGTTTTAAATAATTAGGGCATTCATTAACGTAACTTATCAATATTAAATAGAGCTTAAATTTACAGTAAAGTACATTTTTTGCTGAAAATAGGTTTATATAAACGCAATTACAAAATTTTCTTATGCATTTAACTTTTATTACTTTATTTATTGCAGTTATACAGTGTAGTTGATACTACAAAATTTTCATGCAAAACGTTGAGTTTTGAACCAATGTTGATAACTGTTTGTGCTTTTAAAAAATTATTTTTTTATCTGTAAATTTAGATACTACAAGCATAATACCCCTGTATATTAATTAATTTATTTCTTGGGTTATTTTTTTAAAATTTCGTTTTTCGGATATTAAGAAGTAAAGGAAAGTATAGTAATCGCGAAAATGTTCGAAATCGAGATTTTTGCGTAAGTATCCGAAAAACGAAATGTAAAAAATAACCGAAGAAATCAAATCTTTGTAAATGAAAGAGCAGTAATTGCCAAAATTTTTACGGAAATATCCGAAGAACGAAAAAATTTTCGAAATCGAGATTTTTGCGGAAATATCGGATTTCGATTCCGCTTATTCAGAAAATGTTGTTTTCAAAGTGGTATCTGTCTTTCTGTCTGTCTGACTGACTGTGTCCTCTACACCAGGGATTTTTAACAGGGGGGCCGCGGACAGTATATAGGGAGGCCGCGAAAATATTAAAATTTTTTCAATGTTCTATAACTTTACAAATAAAAAAAAATGTTACTAGATTTATTGGTATATTTGAAAGTTTTTTTGTACAAGTAATTACGAGTTACCTAATGGTGGGGGTGAGGGTACTGGCCGCGAAAATATTTGAGTATTTTAAGGGGGCCGCGACTAATAAAAGGTTAAGAACCACTGCTTTATACGACCCAGACGGATAAACTGATCGGGCTAAAAATTCATATTTAAACACCTTAAGTGGTAGTTTATTGGTTAGGTTTTTCTGTTTTTTGCAAAAATTTTAAAAACCAACAAGTTTATTAAAAAAATATCTTCTAATTCCTTGAGCTCCTTTAGAAGCATAAGGCGTCTATTTAACGTTCCATAAGCTTTATAGTTTGATTTGATGACACCGTAATAGGTTAAATGGGGTTGGTGTGAGGTGCGTTGGCCTCTTGCGAACCGCGACCTGATAAATCTATTGTTCCGCACTTCCCAATCACCTCTCAAGTAGTCCCAGATCCTCTATGAATCTGGTAACTTTCTTGGGGGCGATGCCGCTCATTTCTTTGTGGGATAATGGCTCCCTTCCGATGTTTGAAAAACGCATGTGGACAATCGCGTCACAAATGCATAGTATGTGTTCAGCCGTTTACTCTGCCGAATCACAAAACCTTCAATTTCCACTTTCCTCTATACCCACTTTCTTTAAGTGGTACCGAAGAACACAGTACCCAGTCATGAGTCCAGTGAATGTTCGCTGGTCGTGAGTTCGAGCACCTTGTTGATGACGGGGTAGCTACACCCGTGCATCATATTATCATATTGTATTGTCTTTTTTTTATTATTATTTTGTTTCTTTGTGTCTAAATTTACATCTTTGTTGTCCTTTGTTACTTTATGAACCAGGTCTTTCCAATTAATCCTATCTTTTTTATTTCTTTCCATGTAGTATTTATATTTTGCAGATCTTTGTCTATATTTCTTCTCCATGTAATTGTTGATTTTCTGTTTTTCTTCTTCCTCCTATGTCAAAGTCTTGCACTATTGTGTGTTCTTAATTTGTGTCCGATCAATTTCCATTTTTATCTTTTTATGGTTATTGTTAATTCTACTTTATTTGCTTTTCTTTGCTCTTTCAGCCAGTACATGTTATAGATTCTTCTAAGACATTTATTTGCGAAGGTTTTTAGTTTTTTGAAGTTTTTGTTGTTTATGTACCAAGTTTCTGCACCATATATTAGCTTCCTTGGGTAACTTTTTTATACAGAGTGGATACCAAAACCCGGCCAACGCCATAACTCAATTATTTTTTAAACAATTTCATAGTTCAAAGATTGAAACTAAATGGTATTTACTCTTCTACATTCCCATGTCAAGCAATTTTTTTGTAACATTAACCATTTGCGCGTATCGATAGTCATTTGTTTAATTTTAAATGGTAACCCCGATATTTTAAATTTTATTCGGAATGCTCTGTTTATTCTGAATTCAAAAATGTATCAAAAGTACGTCTTTTTATAACAAAATTTTCAAGTAAAATAACGTTTAAAGTAAAGTAAATTGTTAATAGTGTATTGAACAAATCACATTTTGCCATGGAAAAAGAAGAAAGTTAATCGCAAAATACGTCAAAGTAATTCTAAGAAACCAAAACAAGATTAAGGAAAATGGTTTTTAACTGCATTTTTTCTTTTTCTATCCACCTTGAGGTGAATACCAAAACACTGCTAACGCAATAACTCAGTTATATTTTAACCAATTTTAAAGTTCGAAACATAATATTAAATGGTACTTACTCCTTTACATTCCTACGTCAAGCAATATTTTGTAACATTAACAGTTATGCGTAGTGATAGTCCTTTGTTTAATATTAAAGTTTTATCTAAAATAACATTTAAAGTAATACAAATTGTTAAGTAGTGCATCAAAAACATCACATTTAGCCATGCAAAAAGAAAAAAATGCATTCGCTACCCTAAAAACCAGTTTCCTTTTTTTGGCTTCCTAAAATAACCTAGACTTGATTCGCGATTAACTATCTTCTTTTTCCATGGCAAAATGAGATTTGCTTAATACAAACTTTACAATTTGCGTTACAGTAAATGCTATTTTACTTAAATTTTTTTTTATAAAGGTGCAGAGTTTTGATATATATTTGAAAAAAGAATAACGAGACCTATCCAAATAAAATTAAAAAAATAGTGGTTGCTGTTTAAAATTAAACAAATGACTATCGCAACGCGCAAATGATTAATGTTACAAAAAAGTTCTTATCGTAGAAATGTAGAAGAGTAAGTACTATTTAGTTTCAATTATTTAACTTTGAAATTGGTTAAAAAATAACTGAGTTATGGTGTTGGCCGGATTTTGGTATCCACCCTGTATATGTCTTTGTTGGTGCCACCATTGCTGTCTATTAAACTGCTCAATCCCACTTTTTTGCTTCTTCGATCAGTTTGTTGGTTTTTAGCTGCAAATGTTGTTTCTTTTCTGCTATTAGGCATACGGTTATAACTTTCGTTCAAAAACTATCATTGCAATAATTAGATTTTAAACGATTTCAAATTTGCCACTAACTATTCTTAATGGGGTAGAAAGCAATTTCGTTGCTATATATACTATAGTCACAGCCCCATTGAAATTAGTTCCAATCAACAACTGCTACATCAACCTTCACATCCAATATGGCATTCCTTAAAATCACGTTCTTGGTAAGTTTAAAAATTTTGTAATATTTTAACAAAATTAATATCACCAGGCAACGGTTTATAGAGTATAAACCATCTTAGTATTTACTTTGTGAAAAGTACTTATCTATAAAGTTGCGCAGTCTCTTTAGTTATTAAATGAGTGTTAAAAGTAACACTTTACCTAGAAAACTTTTAAGATGTAAGAATAATCCTCTGAAAAGCATAAATTAATTC
The DNA here is from genome assembly GCA_030264735.1 of Gymnusa sp. GC000175. Lineage (NCBI taxonomy): Eukaryota > Metazoa > Arthropoda > Insecta > Coleoptera > Staphylinidae > Gymnusa > Gymnusa sp. GC000175. Next base: position 22,268 of record JARJDX010036426.1, read on the forward strand.
ACAAAAGCTTTAAACCATAAGAGGTCTTAATATAAATTTTAAGAGGTGGATGGGTTCAATTATTCAAGATGTTAATTTAATCAAAACTTAAGAATAATAAATATATAATAAATTTTTTAGACGTTCTGCTTAATGGGATTGGGTTTGTCTGCGAGGGTAAACATAGAAGATATGGATTACAGCAGTCTAATATCATTATTGTCTGAATACGATGGTGAGAACGTTGAAGTCGAGCCGGTAATCAATAATATTTCCCAAAAAAGCAATATTCCAAAATATCAAGTAGAAACTGGAGAAGAAAAGAAGTTGGGAGTTGGAGTTTCACAGGAATTTTCGATCACAAAACCATCAGCGTCTACACTTCTAGCACCGCAAGTTGAAGTGTTCAGTCTGATTGAAACGTTCCTGAAATTAAAGGGAGAAATGGCGTCTAAACTTAACGCTCTTATTAATGATAACTTCGATATCATCAGAAGTGTTTATAACCTTGTCATTAGTAAAATATCCAAGCTACATTCATTTACACTCATCGGAATTAGCATCATTAGAAAGATATTTGAATTTTCCTTACAGATGCTTGCAACCTGGGAAGTTAACAAACCTTCTGTATCTTTTAGTTTTGACAAATTCTTTACAAAATATTAATCTGCAATCAATATTTAATCTAATAATTTATTTATTTATTTATGTATTTTATAATTTATTGTAACTAAATTGTATTGTTATTTGTAATAAACTTTACTACAAATATAACCAAAACTTTATTGTTTATAAGCCCAAATACAAACGTTCAGGAAACTAATTTGTTTAAATTTAAACCTTATTAGCTTACTTAGGAACGTTAACTTCAGCGATTTTGATTACTGCTAAAGTTTGTTGGAAATTACATAATTTATGGGTTATGCTCCTAAAACATGATATATTTATATATCAGAATCATAAAATAAATAAAATTTGCAACTTACAATATGGTTATAATTAATACCCTTAATGAACAAAACACACAAAGCTTAAGTTACACGCCATTATTTTTGTTTTAAATAATTAGGGCGTTCATTAACGTAATTTATCAATATTAAATAGAGCTTAAATTTACAGCAAAGTACATTTTTTTCTGGAAATAGGTTTGTATAAACGCAATTACAAAACTTTCTTATGTATTTAAAACTTTTATTACTTTATTTATTACAGCTATACAGTTTAGTTTGTATGACAAAATTTTTATGCAAAACGTTGAATTTTAAACCGATGTTGATAACTGTTTGTAGATTTCAAATTTTTATTTTTTTATCTGTGAAAATGTTCGAAATCGCGAATTTTGCGGAAATATCAGAAGAACGAAATGTAAAACAATAACCTTAGAAATCAAATATTTGTAAATAAAAGTACAAAATTTTTGAAATCAAGATTTTTGCGGAAATATCCGCCTAGAAATTAATATTTAAGCTTTTAACAAAAATTTGGAGGTCCCAGTGACTTTTTGCCGAAATCCACCAACCGGAAGTTTTTATGTAAATATTTCAAAAACTAAGTTTATAAAAAAACATTTTTAGTCACTTTGGCTCCTGGAGCATAGGCTTGATAGTTTTATTTGATGACAGGGTAGTTACTCCCGTGCATCATATTATAATATTGTATGGTCTTCTTTTTTTATTATTATTTTGTCTCTTTGTTGTACTTTGTTATTTTCTGAACCAGGTCTTTTTATTTATTCCTGTTTATTCCTATCTCTTTTATTTCTTTCCATGTACTATTTATATTTTCCAGGTCTCTGTCTATGTTTCTTCTCAACATGTTTGTTGGTCTTTCTGTTTTTTTTTTTACTGCTATGTCAAAGTTTAGCACTTGCCTTTACCATACTACTACCCATTTCCATGTTTATATTTTTATTCTTCTTCTTGATGTGCCTTATCCTCCTAGGACGTCAGCAACCAACAACTTGATATGCACCTTGTCTGCTGCTTTTCGAACAGTAATCTTGTGGATTGTCCGTACCACTGCCGTAGATTTTTCAGCCATGTGTTCTTCTGCGGCCTGGACCCCAGTTATCATCAATTTTGCCCTGTATAATGGTTTGTAATAGATGGGATTTATGATTTCTTAAAACGTGACCGAAATGCTAAAGCTTTCTTCTCTTGATGTTATTAAAAACTTCGGTTTGTTTGTTTAAGCGTCGCAGTACTTCTGTATTTGTTATACTATCGGTCCAGAATATTCTGAGCATTTTTTGTCAAACGCCTAATTCTTTTTACACTGTGTCTACTGCCTCTACTCCATATAAAAGAATGCTACAAACGTAACATCAAAGTATGGTTATTGTTAATTCTTTTTTATTTTTCTTTTCTTTACTCTTCCGGCTAATAGATATTTTAGTTTTTTCTTAGGCATTTATATGTGAAGGTTAGTAGTTTTTTTTGAGTTTTTGTTTTTACGTACCAAGTTTCTGCACCATATAATAGCTTCCTTGGGTGACTTTTCTGTATATGTATTTTTTGGTGTCACCATTGCTGTCTATTACA
>JARJDX010036430.1:0-11171 GCA_030264735.1 Gymnusa sp. GC000175
AGTTATCATACTCATCAGCGTCGCATTCTCTCTCAATTTCTCTTCTATGCTTGTCAGTTTTTTGCGCATTTTACATGCCACTGTGAACTTGGCGAGCTGTAACTATATAAAAAGTCTTTCAGAGAAAATTTTGTACTTTTAACGATGAACGTTTTTTAACTTGTAAATGCTGTAAGCCAAAATGAAGTCTCCAGAGTCGTTTTTTAGATTTAGATAATAATTTTATAATTAAATAATAAAAGTAGTTGAATCACAGACATTTATGAAAATAATTTAAATGTTTTACAATTAATATTTATATCTATACATATCCACACAAGTTGTTCATTCTCATTTTATTTTATTAATTAATAAAAATATGGCAGGTCATTTTTATAAGAAAATAATTAAAACAAATTGTTTAAATAATTTATGTATATTTTTTTTGGGTAATAATTTTTACCAATTTTTAACCAGCAAAAATCAGTATGAAAAATACCAACTTTACTTCTTTCCGTAATTTATGCAATTCAAAAAAAAATTTGCCTCAGTTGAAATTGTAGTCTTTATTTATAAGAAAATCCAAAGTTGGAAAAATTATAGCAATCATTGGAGAATTTTAAGGTTATGGCATCTTTAACCTAAAAAAAATTAAATTGACTAAATCATGCAAGAAATTTTGAGTTTTTTTTCATTTAAAATTGACGATTCTCTGATGTTGTTTCATATGCCGTTGAAGAATTTTAAATTTAATTGCCATTGAAAAATTTTAAGGTTATGTCATCTTTAACCTATAAAAAAATTTAAAACTTCTATTATTTTAATATATAAAAACTTAATTGAAACTAAAAAATGAGAAAAATATTTTAGTATGAAAATCAAATTTTACAAAATTTATTATTATAGAGATGCTGTGATTTAAAATGGCGCCCCGGCGGCAAACAAAACTAAAAAAATATATGTAAAAGCAACAATAAATGGATTTGAATTTATTGTTATGCATATTTATTTGTAAAGTCCAAAAAGAGATGATTTATTTAATTTATTAAAAAATTAAAATAAAATTGATAAAATTATGAAAAGATTTTGAGTTGTTACGTAAATTTAAAAATTGATAAAATTAAGATTTTCAGTCTTTACGTTTTAATGTATAAAATTACAAACAAATCAAAAATTGTGAAAAACAAATTATTCAAAAACTTACAAAATTTTTTATGCACCATCTGAGAATTTTAAGGTTATGGCAACTTTTATCTATTAAGAACTAAAATAAAATAAAAAACATTGACAAAATAATGTAGGAAAATTGTTTGAACGAAAAATAACTTAATTAAAAATCAAAAATTATGATAAAAAATTTAAATTTTTTTAAAAAAAGTTTTCAGCAGTATTCAATATATAAACTACGGTTGATAATTAAAAATTAGAAATAAGCAGCTATTTACATATAAAAATCTAACGTGAAGTCACGGGTTCGAATGCCGGCGCAAGCTGTATTGTTTAAATTTATTCACATGTTTTTGCAACTAGAAAATCAAATAATCAAAAAATTCCATTCAATTATTTTTGCAACTGGAAACGTTTATTTTGAACTGCATAAATTTATTTAACTCGATTTAAAAATGTTATTAATTTTATTTAAATAGCGTAATTATTATTTAAACAATTGTATGACAATTCTTCATTATTAAAGAAATTTTGTATTTTTAAAATACAAAAATCTTAAAAAAATTGTTTGCCAATAAAGCGCATTGAATAAATTTTAGTCCATTATTCAGGACAAATATTATGTATGTACTGTACAAAGAATCACTCAGGTCCTGTCCTTTTTTTGCGAATTAATTTTTAAAAACAATAAAAACGTCGAAATTGATTGATCAATATATAAAATTATATACATTAATTCCTTAATCAACTATGCAGCTTAGTTAGTTAACGACATGATTAAATTGACATGTGACTGTTATAATTTTGTTATTTAACAATGTGACATGTCAATTCATAACATTGAATAACTGAACTTTATAAAACCAGGCATAAAAATGATTATTTCTTGTTAAATTAAAAAAAAGGAACAGAACCATAATAAACATTATGGGAAGCACTTGTTTTTTTTTAAATTGAGCATTTAAAAGTGGTGTATGGGAAAGCAAAATAAAATTAGATTTTTTAAACACTCAATGTAAGAAAACATGAAAAATAAAACGTTAACTTGCAAACACAAGAATTAAAAAACCTAAATCCTACAAATATACAGTCTCTTAAAATATAATTATAGCTATATACACTGCGATTGGGGTTATTTTATTATCTTTGAAATTTATTGCGAATTAATTAAAATACTGAAAAAAAAAAAATTCTTGAAACTCAATTCTTTGAATTTGCGAACCCCAAAATAAAAAAATTCTAATTATATTTCGTAATTACTCCCCAAATAATTCTATTATTTTTAATACCTGTAACTTTCAATAAATTATATAAACATTTTTAAATCACTTTTTGCATTCACAGGATAAGTAGAATAATAAATTTATGCAAATTGTAACATCGTAATTAATAAAAACACCATAGTAACGTAAACTGATGGAACGTTCAATGGAGATGAGCTTGTTTTTGAGTTGGGATTTCCTAAATCCAACGTGTTTTTATCGATTTCCGTTATGTCAGGCTCTGAAACGATTTCAACAAAATAAATAAAATTGCAATTTTGATGGCAAGGAATTAAATTACCTTTACCGACGTAGGGACCGCCTCCAGAACCAGAACTTTGAACGTTTTCTTCATCATCATAACCGTTGAAATTTGAGCCTCCTCCGGATCCAGAACCGTCCGCTCCATCTCCTTGCATGTAGTTGTCGGATTCGGGGAGTCCCACAGCACCCAGAGAAGACATTACCATCTAAAACGTAAAAGAATTGTGATTAATTGCAATCGGGTGCGATCAAATTTATAACTTACCTGGTGTACGTGTCTTAATTTATCAGCTAAATTGGCAACTCGTGAATCTACGTTTTGTAGATTTATGCTTGGTTTGACTTCTGGATTATATTTTTGCATGTCTAGACTTGCATCAACTACAGTTTTCGTATATCTGTAATAGATAAACGATGATAAATAAAAAAATTATGCAAAACACCCTGTGTATTTATAAAAAACACTCTGTATATTTATAAAAAACACGCTGTATATTTATACAAAACACCTTGCAAATTTATTAAAAACAACTCACTAACCATTAATACCAAACATCCTGTATATTTATATCTACCACAGTTTTCGTATAACTGTAATACATAAAAGATGATAAATGAAAAATATTATGCAAAACACCCTGTGTATTTATAAAAAAACACCCTGTATATTTATAAAAAAACACGCTGTATATTAATATAAAACACCCTGCAAATTTATTTAAAAAAGTCACACCCTTAATGCCAAACATCCTGTATATTTATAGCCCACACCCTGTATATTATTATGTAAATTAATTATATAAAACGTCTAATTTGCACCCGTACATTCACATTGATGATGATAAATTTATTATATCCTGCATATTTACATATATAAATATATAAAACACTCTGTGTATTCGCTGAAACACCCTGTAAAAGTAATAAAATAAAATACATGCGAAACACCCTGTATTTTTCTGGAAAGCACTTTGTGTTTTTAAATGATTATATATTTATATGGAACATGAAATATACTGGGATTTTAATTTAAATATACAGGATGTTTCATATAAAAAAAATTCGTATAAATATTTATGCTCTTTTTTAAATAAATCTAGCATATAGAAAATATTATACAGAGTATAATTATGTGTTTCGAAAAAATATTTGGGCAGTTTTTTTTAATATACTGGGTGTTTTACATAAAAACTTTGTAAATATTAATGCTAAATATCCCTATATTTTTAGGAAACACCTACGAACATTCAGATTGATGATGATGTATTTATTATACCCTGCATATTTACATAAAACACTCTGTATATTCGCTGAAAAAAATATATGGGAAACACCCTGTATTTCCTGGAAAACACTGTGTATTTATATGAATTACCTTATATATTTATATAGAACATCAAATATACAGGGTGTTTAATATAAATATACAGGATGTTTCATATAAAAATTTTCGTATAAATTATTTATGGTCTTTTTTTAAATAAATACACAATATTTTTTATATATGGTACAGAGTGTTAGTGTTTCCCTTAAATATATGTGTTTCGCAAAAATATTTGGGCATTTTTTTAATACACAGGGTGTTTCATATAAAAATATTGTAAATATAAATGCTAAATATCCTGTATATTTTTAGGAAACACCCACGTACATTCAGATTGATGATGATATATTTATTATACTCTGCATATTTACATAAAACACTCTGTATATTCGCTGAAAAAAATATATGCGAAACACCCTGTATTTCCTGGAAAACACTGTGTATTTATATGAGTTACCTTATATATTTATATAGAACATCAAATATACAGGGTGTTTATTATAAATATACAGGATGTTTCATATAAAAATTTTCGCATAAATTATTTATGGTCTTTTAATAAATAAATACACAATATTTTTTATATATGGTACAGAGTGTTAGTGTTTCCTATAAATATATGTGTTTCGCAAAAATATTTGGGCATTTTTTTAATACACAGGGTGTTTCATATAAAAATATTGTAAATATTAATGCTAAATATCTTGTATATTTTTAGGAAACACCCACTAACATTCAGATTGATGATAATATATTTATTATACCCTGCATATTTATATAAAACACCCTGTATATTCGCTGAAACACCCTGTAAAAGTAATGAAAAAAATATATGCGAAACACCCTGTATTTTCACGAAAAACATTGAGTATTTATATAAAATACCTTATATATTTATATAAAACAATAAATATACAGGGTGTTTAATATAAATATACAGGATGTTTCCTATAAAAATTTTGGTATAAATATTTATGGTCACTTTTGAATAAATATACAATGTTTTTATATATAGTACAGAGTGTTTTCTCTAAATATAGCTTCCGCAAAAATATTTAGGCAGTTTTTATTAATATACAGGGTGTTTCATATAAAAATAAAGTAAATATTAATACTAAATATCCTGTATATTTTTAGGAAACACCCACTTACATAGATTGATGATGATATATTTATTATACCCTGCATATTTACACAAAACACCCTGTATATTCGCTGAAACACCCTGTAAAAGTAATGAAAAACAATATATGCGAAACACGCTGTATTTTCCTGGAAAACACTGCGTATTTATATGAAATACGTTATATATTTATATGGAACAATAAACATACAGGGTGTTTAATATAAATATACAGTATTTTTCATATAAAATGTTGATATAAATATTAATGGTTTTTTTTGAAAAAATATAGAATGTTTTTCATATATGGTACAGACTGTTTTCTATAAATATGTTTCGCAAAAATATTTGGGCACTTTTTTTTAAATACAGGGTGTTTCACAAAAAACATGGTAAATCATAATGCTAAATATTCTGTATGTTTTTACGAAACACCCATGTGCATTTATATTGATGGTGATATATTTATTATATATTTATTATACCCTGCATATTTAGTTACATAAAACACTTTGTATATTCGCTGAAATACCCTGTAAAAGTAATGAAAAAAAATATATGGATTTTCCTGGAAAACACTGTATTTATATTAAGTTCCTTATATATTTATATGGAACATCAAATATACAGGATGTTTCATATAAAAATTTTGTGTAAATATTAATGGTCTTTTTTGAAAAAATATAGAATGTTTTTCATATATGGTACAGACTGTTTTCTATAAATATGTTTCGCAAAAATATATTTTTTAATATACACGGTGTTTTATATAAAAATATAGTAAATATTAATGCTAAATATGTATCCTGTCTATTTTTAGAAACACCCTGTTTATTTATATAAATACTCCATATATTTGAACAAAGCGATCGTAGAACAAGAATTGTAACTAAAATATCTCGCGATTCCTAATAACGAAGAAAGAGACTTAAAATCCTTTCACGGATCGAACAAGCTAGATCTTCTTTATGGTGGCGAAAGCTGGACTGTACCGACGCATCCTACATACCATGAATAGAAAGAAACACCAATGAAGATGCACTCAACTAAATGAGTAAAAGAAAAAATTTGCTGTCAACCTTTAAAAAACAGAAGCTTTAGTACATAGCGCACGTTGTCAGAGGACGCTACGAATTTCACCGACTCATCTACGAGAGCAAGATTGAATGAAAAAGATCTGCGGGAAGACGATTTACGTCGTTGATATAGTCGAACATCTGCCGAAATTTTCCGAGCCGCAGTCTTAAAAGTCATTAGAAACAGAATATTTATATAAATATATATACTGTTTGTTCATATAAAACACACTGGAAATTATTTTTAAAAACACCCCAAATATGCGAAACACCCTGTATATTCGATGAAAAAATGGCGATAAAAAATTAATGCGAAAGATACTGCATATTCACGGAAAACTCTTTGTATATTTAGATGAAACACAATTTTTAATTTATACAGGGTGTCCCATTTTAATCTTAAGAGAAGAATATCTCGAAAAAATGATGAAATCGAATGACAAAATGTTTGAGACAAAAATTATAGTGTGTAAAGGGAGATATCCAATTATTTAAAAAAAATTACCCCCACCCCCAAGGGGTGGAAGAAATTTTGAATATAAACATTTTTTATTGCAAATTCAGTTTTCACGGATTAAAATATATAACTTTTAAAACATTTTTTTGTAATAATCGTAGGTGGCGCTGTAATTACAAGAAAAAATTATCGCAAGATTTGTTTTTCCCATTTTTTTGACACTAATCCAACATCAATACTTTTCTAACATAACATATAAAACTTTATAAGTAAAATGTAGAGAATATTGTGCATGAAATCGATTTTAAAATAAAAGTAGAACACCATTTTAAAAATTTATGACGTTTAACAAGAAAACGTTTGGAAAATAGCGAGAAGCAATAAAACTAACAATCACAGATTCACAGACTTTATATATAAACTTAATTTCCCACAAGGTGCTCGTTTTCTTTGCACGAGACATAATTTTAGTGTCCAAATCTACACTTACTCCGTCCTAGATGAGAATTTGTAACCCAAGACGGAGTTAAAGCTGAGCGCACGTTTGAGATATTTAATTTAAAATAAAAAGGGAATTAACGAGGAAACTGTAAAAATGACAATTTGAATAAAATAGATCACGAAATTATAAGATATTTTTGGAATAAAATTGTTTTATAATGAAATTGGACAACGCGATGGAGCGCGCGCACGATATGAAATATTGGACATGCCCTTTTGCTTAGAATAAATATTGGCACTTTATAATCCCAATTACCACAAATGACCTTTTCATTTGTCAATATAAATGTATGTTTATTACACAAACAAATAATGTTTATAATTATGAAAATGTAACGTTCGTATTGTGTAATAAAATATGATTTGTACTCACTCTCCGATTCTCTCTCCGTTCCAACAATGTTCGTCTTTCGTTTCGGCGAAACTCTCATCTTGGCAAAGATTATCTGCGAGTGTTCCATAAAATCCTCTACTCTTACCAATTGAAGTAAGAAAATGAGACATTTCAGGTTCTGGCGGTGGCGTGAATTGTCTAGTTGGAATTCTATGTTTTGTCACTCCAGTTTCCGCAGAAGAATCCGTGTCTACTACAGATGGATCTTCTTTATCAGACAACGTGTATGCTCCGCACGCCTTCTTCACCTGCAAAATTAAGGATTTCATTCAATTAGCGCGTTACAAATTAAGACCAAAGTCGGTAATTAAATTAAGGGAAATTAAACGCGCGCAATCGATGTCCGTATTAGGTCACATCAATATTAATGAGCCCCTTACAGACTTACACAATGCAGTGGGTGAGATGCTATGAATACCAAAACGTTTTGGGATAAAAAAAAAATCCGCGCACATCCAGTATGCAAATAAATAAATATTAAGTATATGATTGTCGATTTGAAATGGAAATTTGATACAATCTTGGAATTTTAAATCCAATAAAAATTGCTGCGCACCAAATTGATTGAATATTAATTTATTTATTGGATTTTTATTTATTCATGCAGAAATTTTAACTTCAAATCAACACATTTCTGTCCAAACATAAAGTGGGAAGTTACTGCATATTCTCAAAGTTGAAAGTCGTTTGAGCCAGAAGTATTTTCAAATAAAATTCCGTTGCTGAACATTTCTACACAATATATCCACGAATCAATAACAATAAGTCGAATATTGAAGCCAAAGGTAAACCCAAGTTGCTGCTTATCAAGCACCACTCAGGAAATGAAATAAACTTACAAAGAAGGATGAAACTGAATATTTTTTAGCATGCGAAACGTGAGGACGTAGTAGGAATTTTTTGCACACAAAAAAATATTAATTAAATACAGGGTGTTTCAAAAAAAAATGTTAAGTTTGCTAATGGCACTCTTTTTATGCAAGTAAGTTGTTGATAAAGTCGCCAGATTTTGTTTTATGTGCAGAAAAATCAACTAACAATAATCTTAATAAAACAAGTATTGAAGTTGATATGGCTGTCAAAAAATGGGTGGTAAAAAACTATAAAATCTTTTTTACATCTTAGCTCAGTTTTTTATGTGTAACACATGCTGAATACCAGTATACTAACACTTTGAAAATACCATCGATATATCGACCCTGTTGAGTATTCGTAGCTAAAAAACTTCTGTAGATATTGAGAACTACCGATAAGCGGTAAAACATCTGCTTAAACTGCTGATCTTGAAAGATTATCTTGTTTTATCTAATTATCATGGGCGTCGCCAGGGTAGGGCAAAAAGGGACACTTGCCCCTTCTGGAAATCATCATATAGCACATAAACTGTTAAAGATCTAAAAAAATTATACTAATCTATAGTCTTGCCTTCACCCCTGCATAAAGGTCTGTCCCAAGTCTGTAGCCTCCCCCCCCCTGCATAAAACTCTGTCGGCGCCTATGCTCATTAAATTATTTCGCCCTAAAGCTCATTTTGCACATGCAAATGAAATAAATCAGTAGCAAATACAATAGAATACAAGCAAGACAAGTTCAGTTTTCGCCACTAGATGACGCATTAGGCGTTGATAGTTCTCAATACTGACGTTGTTTTCTAACCTAGCTTAATTATCGAGCAAAGATCCATTGGTTTAAATCTGTGCTGGAAAAATTTCTATCACCGATTTAAAGATTTTTGAGATCAACTGTGAAATAATAATTTTGATTATAAATTAAAAGCCGCATAGACAATATTTCATTTTAGTGATTTAATAATTATGGAATTAAATCAAGCAAAAAATAAATAAAAAATTATTCTATAAAGAAGTCAAGCAACATACGTATGTGCAGTGAATGTGCACATATAATTTTCGGTCGATCATAAAATATTAAGTTTCAATTTATAGTAGGATGGAAAGTGTATTTGTAAGGTATAGACGTGTTTCGTACAAAGGCACGAGGGTCAGACAGCAGGTGAGACGTATCATTAACTAACATATGTTAAGGAATTCGAGACTAACATGATCGGTGCTTGGTGACTCAGCCTTTCTTCACATCACATGAACCTTTTACAAGGAAAAGGTGGAAAGAAAATCGATTATATTACAAAACGCCACTTACTTTGTTGCTATGTATTTTCACACTTGATACTAATCAAATAAATTAAAACAAAAATAAGTACATAGTACAGATATTATTTCATTTTTAATAAAAAAAAAATGTTCAAATACAGTCGAACTTCCATAATTTGAAGTTCTATAAATCAAATTTTTCCATATCTCGATATTTTCGCAAATTTTTGCAAAAAGATTGCATTTTTTGCTATTTCTGTAACTTTTTTTATATCTCGAATTTTTTTGTGAACCATGATAATTCGACTTAGGGAAGTTCGACTGTAATTTTAATTTTCAGGAGTAAGTAATTACTATTTGCGAAAATGATCTCGTTACGTCGAAGCTAGTTAAGGATAAAATTTTAACCAAGCAATAAATATTTTTTGACATTATTACATTTTTTCGAATTTGTGATAACCTAAAAAACTGTTATTTCCTGTTTTTTTGTATCTTGCAGCGCTTGCGAAATCTAGGAGGCAGTAAATATATAAACGCTGCTTCGTTTTAAGGATAAAATCGTAAATTGTTTTTTTATTGGCGATTCAAATTAATTTTTTCCGCCATATTTTATTGCACATGGTGGGTAAAATAAGGTTATGACATATTATAATAATGGTGACTCGATGTTTTTTTTGTGTGGCTGGGCCGTTTTCTGGGTGTTTTCTTATATTTGGTGAATTAGTAAGTACCGTTTAAATATGTAAACACATATAAATAAAGTAAAGTACCCACCATGGGGTGGTTCATTTTTCCCCGCTAGAGGGCGTATCGCTTAGCTTCAATCGCCTATAGCTGCAAGATACAAAAAAGCGGAACATCATCTCCTCTCCTCATTCCTGTATTGGCATTAAGACATTAGCTCGCTTGATTTTGTTTTAAGCATGAACAATAATCCTAATAAAACAAATGTTAAAGTTTAAATGGTTGTTAAAAAATTAAGCCTTTCAAATTGACCTTATATTTGCAAAATTAATACCCCAATAACATTCCAGTAAGGGAATTTAGACAATAGTTATTGAAATTTTAATTTTAAATATCAAATGCAAATCCTATATGCTAGATTGCGCTTTTCGAAGCATATTATGTGCATATGTCACTGTTTAATTAAATTGGCAACATTTGTTGTCATTGCAACCACGGTCGTATACACGGGTCTGGAAACTTGAGGAGGTTTCCTATGTGAGAACTGAGTCCTCTAAGTGTCAACTGTCGCGTAGTACCAAAGGGGTGGCGCATGAGTCGAGGGATGTCGATAAAAAAAATTTTATTGTGTTTTTAACATTTTATTATGTATGTATTATGTAACATTTAAGTAAAGTATTTCACTTAAAATGTGCGGGTATTATCAATCAATATTTGTATGGCGGGGCTTCAAAATAGAACGATATGGCGCAACATACTTAGATCCATGCGCCACCTGGTAGCTGAGCGAGGGACTACGAGTTTGACGACACGTAAGAGACTCATGTCAAAC
>JARJDX010036453.1:0-10750 GCA_030264735.1 Gymnusa sp. GC000175
CATTTTATGGTTATGTTTACATTATTTAGAAATAAATGTTTACCAACCACATGACTTTTGATTTTATGTCTATTTCAAGTTTAATTAACCCATTTTAGTGTTAAAAATCTAGCTTTGGTATGGACGGTTCAAAGTCCTCAAATATCAACGGCCGTTTTGACAAAAGACAGACAATTTACATGGGTTAATAGTCGATTTCGCCTATTTTAAAAGTTCATATTGCATACAAAACGAAATCATATCTCCCACTATTTACCTGTCTAGTCTCCATTAGCCTCTCAACTCAATTTAAACGTATTGAACTGCCGTGAGATGGTGTTGGTGGTTTAATTTTTCATGAATAAAATTTGTTTATGTTTTGTGATATGAAAAGTTGGTGGTTTAATAAAATGATTTGAGGTTATGTGGTAATTAATTTTAAGGATTTGCTCAAAATTTAAACTTATGCATCCTTAATTAAGAAAATGATTTTAATTTGAGTGTTCTTTGCTTAACTTAAGTTGTGTTTTTTATATAAAATATTGGTTAAATGTGTACTAGTTCTTCTTTTATTTTTGAATATAAAATAATACAAAAAAATTACATTTCGACTAAAACTAAATCTTAAAAATTAATTTAATAAATAAGAAATAAATATAGAATAGATCCGCGTAACTAGGAAACATTTTTGCTTGAACATTTTACTTTTTATATTTATTAAGTAATTTTTTAATTACCAAAGTCTCAAAATGAAAATATTTTTTTAAAGATTTATGTATGCGAAATAAAAAAAAAAATTAAAAATTAATTTGTTTCGTTGGAAATTTCTGTAGTAGAACCGTTTGTTGTATCTTGAGGTTGCAGGCAACATCTTGAATCTCCTGGAGCTCCCGGTGATTGCGGACAATAAGGTGGTTCATTGTTATAAACACAGTAGGAACCAGTGGTTCTGAAAACATAAATTTTATTTTTTAGCTGTAAGTATAACAAAAATTTTATTTGTAGCAACTAAAGAATTTACAATCTTAATTTTCTTACGTGAGTGGTGTATACTGTCCCAAATAAGCAGGAACACCAATTCTATGTCCCGGTCTAGGTCCAGTTGGGCAACGTCTTGAGCAAGGTTCTGCTCGTCTTGCTAATTCAGGATGCAAACTTTCGGCCATATAACAAATCGCCCAGACGTGACTGCATAATTGAATATCAACTAAAACCCAAATTTATAACCACATTAAAAAACAATTCTTGTGTCATCTCCAAATTAGTATTCATTGGGAGTTTTTAAACTTGATAACGGTCCTTGGTTTGGTTAAAATAACGTTTTAAGGTCTGTATTTACGTTGTATGGAAATTAAATAAATTGAATCGATTAATGTAAAGGTAAAATGCACGACTGGCTTGCTAGAGGATCCGGGTTAAAATCTGGCTTGCCTAAAAGCCGTTGGTCCTGTCTGTAAGGTCAGTAATCTACCAGAGTTTGTTATTCTAGACTCTATAACAAACTCTGGTAGATTACGGACGTTACAGACAGGACCAACGGCTTTTAGGCAAGCTCTAGAATCTAAAGAGACGCGTTCTTTTTTAAATCTGAAGTGTCATCACTTTTTTTCAATACCAAGTTGGAGTTTAAAGCTCAGGCGTTAAATCCGAAAAAATTCCCACTTGGTGCAAATTATTAAGTCAATAGTTATAAATAAACACTGACATAAAGGTATTTACAACAAGAAATTGTATTAATTGATTGATTATCGGCCATTAACGTTAACTTCTGCACAGCTTGACTAAATTAGTAAATTTCTTCAAAAATTTAATAAAAATATATTACTATTGACTCACATCCAGCGTTTTCGCAAAATGGTTGGACTCTTCCACCGTTCACGCAAAAGTCTGCATGTCCTGAACGACCTCCTTCCCCATAATGTCCAGCATTGGTATGTATAACATGTACTGCAGCAGCATCACCGCTACTTAACCTGTTATTAGCCGGAATAAGGGGTCTAGCAGGATCCAAACCTATTATTCTGTGCATGCGAAATTGGACATTTTTCGTTATTAATCCACAAATATGGGCTCCTTTAATAAAAAATTAATTTTTAAACATTTGTAAACAAGTAATAGTTTGTTAAATGCTTGAAACTTAATATTATTCTTCCCAGTTCATTCACGATCTGTTAATAACAAAGATCAATAAATAAATCGTTTGATAATAAATCATAATGATCGAAAATTGTAGCGAAATTTATATGCAATGAATAGTAAAGAAAGTAGTTTGTACTTCACGTTCTACACTCGGATGGCGAGCATTTTTATTGAGCGAAAACCATTTAAATTACTCATCCTTAAAATACAAACAGAAATATACATGACAGTTTTCTACGCGCCACGCCCTTTACATACAGGCTTACACCCAGATACACACCATTAGCGCGTTATATTATAGATGAAGAAAAACCAATTATTATTAAAACTAAGCTCTTTAAGAAGAGAATAAAAAATGAAACATGACATGGTGGGTATAAGGTGTACAGCTTGACCAAGTCTAGTTGGCTGACAACTTATTATCTCTCACTCTGTACTGCCTCTGAAAAAGTATTTTTGCGCCCGCAATACAATGCAAAATTTGATAGAAAATTTTATTTTAAATATTTTTTCACATGCCAATATATACTTGTCAAGCTGTACATACCATAAAAAAGGGTAAATATTTTTTTTAATATAAAAATGAGGAAAACTTACCTAATGAATGACCCACACAAGTAAGTTTATCCGTCCTCAATCCAGCACTTCGTAAAGAAGTTAGCAATTCTCCCGAGCATTTTGCTACTGCTCTGATGTTGTGGACAGCTGCGGGATAACAAGGGGGTTGCCCCAAAGGACCCCAATCCACCATCCAAACATTGTAACTTCCATTTTTGATGTATGCTGAATAAAATCAAGTCGATCAAGGCAAAATAAACTTAGGCAAATGTAATAAAAACTTGGGTTATATGAAATAAAAACTTTGAATAATAAAACGAAGCATGGGTAAAATGGAAATTTAATAAAATGAAATAAAAATTAAAAATTAATCAAATAATATTTAATAAAATAAAAGAAAAATATAAAAATTTCAAAAAATAGTGACACTTTTTGTGAAGGTGACGTAGTTTTCGTGACGCAATTTTCGTTGCACACGGCACAAGACCACCAGGCGGACCCCCGAGGAGATGGCGGGATAGTTGGTCGTCAATATCCCAAGAGAAGCAGTAACTACAGGCCCAAGACCTACATTAAAAAGAAGAAGAAGAAGAAGACTTAAAACCCCCATATAATGCTCAGAAAAACGGAAATTTAATAAAATGAAGTAAAAATTAAAAATTTATCAAATACCTAATAAATAATAGAATGAAAGAAAAATGTAAAAATTAAAAAAAAATGTGACAATTTTTGTGACGGAGACGCAGCTTTCGTGACGCAATTTTCGTTGCTCACTTCAACCCCCATATAATGCTTGGAAAAATAGAAATTTAATAAAATAACGCAAAATTTAAGATTTATCAAATAATATTTAATGAAATGAAGAAAAAATGTAAATTTTTTTAAAAAATGTGACACTTTTTGTGATGGTGACGTAGTTTTCGTGACGCAATTTTCGTTGCACACTTCAACCCCCCATATAATGCTCGGAAAAACGGAAATTAAATAAATTGAAGTAAAAATTAAAAATTTGTCAAATAATTAATAAAATGAAAGAAAAATGTAAGAATTTAAAAAAAAATGTGACACTTTTTGTGACAGTGACGCGGTTTTCGTGATGAAATTTTCGTTGCTCACTTCAACCCCCCCATATAATGCTCGGAAAAACGAAAATTTAAATAAATAAAGTAAAAATTAAAATTTGTCAAATAATATTTAATAAAACATAAGAAAAATGTAAAAATTTCAAAAAATAGTGACACTTTTTGTGACGGTGACGTAGTTTTCGTGACGCAATTTTCGTTGCACATTTCAACCCCCCATATAATGCTCGGAAAAACGGAAATTTAATAAATTGAAGTAAAAATTAAAAATTTGTCAAATAATTAATAAAATAAAAGAAAAATGTAAGAATTTAAAAAAAAATGTGACACTTTTTGTGACGGTGACGCAGTTTTTGTGACGCAATTTTTGTTGCACACTTTAACCTCCCATATAATGCTCGGAAAAACGAAAATTTAATAAAATGAACTAAATATTAAAAATTTGTCAAATAATTAATAAAATGAAAGAAAAATGTAAGAATTTAAAAAATTGTGACACTTTTTGTGACGTTGACGCGGTTTTTGTAACGCAATTTTCGTTGCTGACTTCAACCCCCCATATAGTGCTCGGAAAAAACGGAAATTTAATAAAATGAAGTAAAAATTTTAAATTTATCAAATAATATTTAATAAAATGAAAGAAAAATGTAAAAATTAAAAAAAAATGTGACACTTTTTGTGACAGTGAAGTAGTTTTCGTGACGCAATTTTCGTTGCACACTTCAACCTCCCATATAATGCTCGGAAAAACGGAAATTTATTTAAATGAAGTGAAAATTAAAAAATTATCAAATAATATTTAAAAAAATGAAGGAAAAATTTAAAAATTTAAAAAAAATGTGACACTTTTTGTGATGGAGGCGCAATTTTCGTTGCTCACTTCAACCCCCATAGAATGCTCGGAAAAATAGAAATTTAATAAAATAAGGCAAAAATTTAAAATTTATTAAATAATATTTAATAAAATAGAAGAAAAAAATGTGAAAATTTAAAAAAATAGTGACACTTTTTGTGACGGTGGCGCAGTTTTCGTGACGCAATTTTCGTTGTACCCTTCAACCCCCCATATAATGCTCGGAAAAACGGAAATTTAATAAAATGAAGTAAAAATTAAAAATTCAACAAATAATAATTAAAAAAATGAAAGAAAAATTTAAAAAAAATAGTGACAATTTTTGTGACAGTGACGCAGCTTTCGTGACGCAATTTTCGTTGCACACTTCAACCCCCACACATATAATGCTCGCAAAAACGTGGTTTCATATTAAATAATTAATAAAATTAAACAATTGTAATAAAATAAGAAAAAAATCAATTTTTATTAAAAACTGTGTAATTTTTTTTTCTTTGAACTTGGTTTAAGTACGAGGATTAAATTAGAAAGATTTATTATAACTTTAATAGAAGAAAGATATAAAAAAAATCTAAGCTGTGGAAGAAGAAACGATAGAGAGTTGTGAAAGCAAAAAAAAGGTGAAAAAAATTTTAAAAATAAAAGGACGATCAAGAAATTTAAATTAAATTACATAAAACGCCAAACAGATTTCCTATAACGATCAAAATGTACTAAAAACGTTTCCTTTTTCCTTCAACTTGATTTAAATATAGGTTAAAATTTTTCTCACCGTGAAAAAATTTCAATACAATTGTTATTTAAGTGGCAATTAAAAATTTATAATTATCTATAATTGGAGACTAACCATCACGTAAAACGGAAATGGGAAGCGTGTCATCGCCACCTGCATATCCGTGGATAATGAATATATCTTCTTTAGTAAAATCGTGCGCTGATTGTCTTAACCAATCGCCCTGCGTTGCATCCACGACTTCTTTCTTTCCTTCCGAGGTGTAAAGGATGAATTTTATATCTAAATCCGGACATACCGCTCTACTATCGGCAGGACGCCAAGGACAATCTCTATTTGTTCTATTTGCTAATGATGCGTTGTGCAGTAAAAGCTCGTCTTTAATTACTGCTGCTGGATTTGTTAAAAACGCAAATTGGGATAAGGCGAGAACTAAAAAAATTAAAAATTAAAAAAACAAATTAGATTATGGGAAAAAGTTTGTAATTTTTTTTTATTTTGAGCCTTAAGAAAGTAAATCTTAACCTGATTTACAAAATTATTTTTTTGTAAAAATTTAATTCATATTTTTTCATTTTAAAACGCTGTATAGGACAGGATATGATGGGATATGATAGGATATGATAGAAAATGATAGGATATGGTGGGATATGGTGGGATATGATAGGAAATGATAGGATATGATGGGATATGATATGAAATGATAGGATATGGTGGGATATGATAAGATATGATGGGATATGATAGGATATGATATGAAATAATAGAATATGATATGAAATGATAGGATATGGTGGGATATGATAGGATATGATAGAAAATGATAGGATATGATGGGATATGATAGGGTATAATATGAAATGATAGAATATGATGAAATATGATAGGATATGATATGAAATGATAGGATATGGTGGGATATGATAGGATATGATAGAAAAAGATAGGATATGATATAATATGATGGGATATGATATAGGATATGATACGATATGATAGGAAATGATAGGATATGATGGGATATGATATGAAATGATAGGATATGGTGGGATATGATAGGATATGATAGAAAATGAAAGGATATGATACGATATGATGCGATATGATATAGGATATAATATGAAATGATAGGATATGATGGAATATGATAGAATATGATAGGATATGGTGGGATATGATAGGAAATGATAGGATATGATAGGATATGATGGGATATGATATGAAATGATAAGATATGATAGGATATGTTAGGACATAAGAAGATACTATAAGATATGATAGTATATGATAAAATATGATCATATCCTATCATATCCTATTAAGTTTCTCAAAATGAAATTTTTTTTTTAATTAAATGTTTACAAAAAATAAATTTGCAAAACTTTTTATATTTTTTTTAAATTGTCTTGAAACTAAATTTATTTTAAAACCAAAAAATGGCTTTCAAGTGAAAAAACTAAAAATTTCCAAAAATTTTTATGAAAACTCAACAACTTTCTAAAAGAGGGTTAAATTTATATTTAATTGTGTAATAAAACAAATAACATACCCAAAATTGAAGAAAATATTAACGCTTGCTGAATCATAATTTGTGATCCACTTTTTCCAAACTTAATTTTGTTTTTTTGAAAATTCACTTCCAATTTTTTTTATATCTATTTCAGTGAAAACTTAAAGCAGCAAAAATTCTCAAGCTTTACTCATACTAAACTGACTTTGAATATTTAAGTATTCCATACTATATTGCAATGAAAAATAAAGAAGAAACAAATATTGATTTAACACCAGACAAAAATTATTGCATTCACTGCAAAATTACGATAATTAGGCGGAAAATTTGCGAATAAAATTTATTATTTAATCCCGAAGAATTGTTTTAAATTAAATAATAATAAATTGCAGTTAAAATTGCAACTTTAAGCTTGAAATTTTTATTATCAAAACTTTATTTTTTCATGATCATGTTAAGAATACAATCCTTATTGAACCGTTAACTTCTTCAGTACAGGCCAGAGGAATTTTTAAGCAAATAACATTTTTATGTATGTGTGTCAATGCAGATATAAAAAAATGTATATTTTCAGGTTTGTGTCTCAGAAATGTTTAAATTGCATAAATTATCGTGAAAGTTCAAATTAATTTAAACGTTTTATGCCCGGTTCTATAAAGCTCAGTTAGTTAACGGTGTAAATAAATTGACATATGACATTGTTGATAACAATATTGGAAAAATGTCGCATGTCAATTTATTTATGTCGTTAACTAACTACCCTTTATAGAACTGGCCCTTAATGTATTAGTATTGTAATTATTGGATTATATAAAATTATACAATTGAAGAATTAAATTTTGTGTGACCAAAATATAACAATGACATTGGGATTATTATTTTTTTTTGTAAATTTTATAAGACGTAACTAGCATGGAGTTTTGAACCAACTGAATGTGTTACACAAAGAAAAAAAATTAAAAATCAAAAAAGATTGAACAGAAGTAGAAAACACAATTGAAGAAAAAACTTTTACAGAGGCTGAAACATATGAAAAATATACAAATAATACTGAAGCAACTAAAGGAAAAGTGGGTGAAAATAATAATAAGAGAACTGAAAATACCAAATAAATCTTTTAAAATCTATTTGGCGATAATGTAAAAATTGGTAAAACTTTAAAAACAAAATGTATGGTGGACAATTTACAAAAATATTTTTCAAAACAACAAAATTTAGAAGATACACTACCGATGTGGTGTATTACTTGGAAAAAAATTTAAACGTGTAGGCCTTGATTTTGATAGAGAATTCTTTTGTTTTAAAAATCTCAATCCAACTTTTTTTATACAGAATTTAATGCTCTTTACGATTATGTATACATATTTCTTATACACTACAAATTTTAAAAGTTACTAGCCATATTTTACGTCGCTGCAAATCGTTAAAATTTGTTAAAATTTGAATAAATCAATTTTGGCGTCGATTTTGATACAGAATTCTTTTGTTTTAAAAATCTTAATCCAACTCTTTGGATATAGAATTTAATGCTCTTTACGATTATGTACACATATTTCTTGTACATTTAACATTTTAAAAGTTACTAGCCATATTTTACGTCGCTGAAAGTCGTTGAAATTTGTTAAAATTTGAATAAATCAAATTTGGTGTGTAAAGAATTTTTTTGTTTTAAAAATTTTAATCAAATTTTTTTATACAAAATTCAATGCTCTTTACGATTATGTACACACATTTTGAATACATTTAAAATTTTGATAATTACTAGCCACATTTTACGTCGCTGCAAATCGTTGAAATTTGTTAGAATTGAATAAATCAATTTTGGCGTCGATTTTGATAAATAATTTTTTTGTTTTAAAAATATCAATCCAACTTTTTTGATACAGAATTTAATGCTCTTTACAATTATGTACACATATTTCTAATATATTTAAAATTTTGATAGTTACTAGCCACATTTTACGTCGCTGTAAATCGTTGAAATTTGTTAGAATTTGAATAAATCAAATTTGGGGACGATTTTGATAAAGAATTCTTTTGTTTTAAAAATCTTAATCTAACTTTTTTAATACAGAATTTAATGCTCTTTACAATTATGTACACACATTTTAAATACATTCAAAATTTTGATAGTTATTTGCCACATTTTACATCGCTGCAAATCGTTGAAATTTGTTAAAATTTGAATAAATCAATTTTGGCGTCGATTTTAATAAAGAATTCTTTTGTTTTAAAAACCTTAATCTAATCTAATTGATACAGAATTTAATGCTTTTTACGATTATGTTTACATATTTCTAATACATTTAAAATTTTGATAGTTACTAGCTACATTTTACGTCGCTGAAAATCGGCGAAATTTGTTACAATTTGAATAAGTCAATTTTGGCGCCAATTTTGATAAAGAATTCTTTTGTTTTAAAAATCTCAATTTAACTTTTTAATACAGAATTTAATACTCTTTACGATTATGTACATATATTTTTAATACATTTAAAATTTTAATGGTTACCAGCCACATTTTACGTCGCTGCAAATCGTTGAAATTTGTCAACTTTTTCTTAGATTTTTGCTCTAAATTCAGTCTGAATGACTTTCCATGTGTGGTTCTGAAATTTAATAAAGAAATATAAATGGGTTTTTTAAAAATATGTTTTTTTTTCTAAAAATTTATACAGGGTCAGGCAAAAGTTTAAGCAAAAAAAAAACTTTAAGAGCGAGTTGTATAAAGCGTAGTTAGTTAACTATATAACTAAATTGACACGTGACATGTGACAATATCATAACAAATATGATATTATTATTAGGAATGTATTGTGTTAATTTATTCTTATGGTTAACTAACTACGCTTTATAAACCGGGCATAAATGCGTTAGAAACTTTAAACAGTCCACTAAATTATTTTATTTGATTGGATACTTTTAATAGGCTTTAAATTCTTTAGACATTGGATACATTTTGTAGAAATTTTTATTTTTTTTTATTTTTTTCATCAATTATAATAGATAATAATTTCTGCGGTTAAGGGAAGAAACCTGTGACTTCTACTTAATGCGTATCCGGGTGTCCTTTAGCGAAATACCCGAACCGGTGGGTAGAAGTGAAATAATTTAACGATCAACATGGCTACACAAAAGGAAATTTTGTCTTTAATTTGGGATTTCTAATACTGGCAATGTCATGGTTAAGTCAAACATTTCTCCAGGATTGTAAAGACAATGTCTTAGAATTCTTCTATGTACACGAATTCTGAAGAAGTGAAATTTCGACTCCAAAACAAACAAAAAATAACAGAAAAAAGCGTCGTTCAACACGACCATAAAAAGGGAAATGTTATTTATTGTTTTAAATAGTAGTAATGTAATTATGAAATAATTCATTACCCCAGGAGGGACAAGACAATGGCCCAGACTTCTTCCATGTCAAGCAGGCCCAAGAACTATGAAGAAGTGAAATTTCGACAAAAATTAACAGAAAATAGCAAGGATGAAGGACACATGAACAAAATAAAATTTTGCATTCAAATAGTCATTACTTTTTAAATATTTTTTGAATATTCGTGCAACAAATTTTATCTTGTAAACAATTAAATTTTGAGTCTAAAAATACTAAAAATGCAGGTTTCCAAGAAAGCATTTTATAGTTATAGCGTCTCAAAGAGAAAAATAATTATTAATTATTTTTATAAAAAATGAAATTTTGCATTTTAATTTTGTACATATCTTTTAAAATGTGATACAATAAATTTTATCTAATGAACAATTAAATTTTGAATAAAAAAAAGTCAAAAAACCAAGTTTGCATGTACGGTTTTTAAAATTAAGGCGTCTCAAAGTAAAAAAAAAATTATGAAATTTTTATAAAAAAAAATGAAATTTTGCATTTAAATAGGTAT
>JARJDX010036520.1:0-18752 GCA_030264735.1 Gymnusa sp. GC000175
TAAAAATTCACGAAAATACATAAACACTTATGGGATATCCAACGTCCACCCTCAAAGCTTCACCATTTTTAAAGGTCTAGAAGCGCCATCTAGTGAGTGCGCAATCGCCCAATACTTTTATGTAAATATAGATCAAGTGCCATATAAAAATATTGTCAAGGTGCCAAAATATTTATTAAAAAAATACTTAATAATTAACTATCATTTACTTAAAAATAAAGAAATAAAATCTCATTGGTCCCTCTAAAAGTTTATATTTGAAAGTAAAATACTTTGACTCTTTAAAGGGTAAGCATTGAATGCACCGTTACTTTTCTTGCACTGGAAATAGTAATCGCTAATCGAGCTTCTTGTGATCCTGTCATCTTGTGATGGCAGCAGGAAAGAGGTCTTGTGAAAATGAATAAGTGAAACAAAGAGAGAAAGTACTCAGTTTATCCAACTGTAGAATAATAACAAACGACTCGATCTAGAGATACATAGGTCTGATAAGTTATCAAACATGCTTTACGTTAAAGTGGAATTTGGGTTTTTATAAATAATTTCTGCTGGGAAATAATCCGCTGAAGTTATTTAAAAATGGTGGTGAAATGGATTACAAAACGTACCTGTTTGTAAATAGTAATTTAATTTAAAACAAGGAAACAAAACATAATTTAGGCCAAATGACATGGGATTTTGCACTAGAAGATATTTTTTACTAACAATATGCCTTCTGCAATTAGTAAGTACTATTTTAAATTAAATTAAACACTCTTATGTTATGATTTGGTATGTTATGTAATTATATTTTTTTAGATATCTGTGTTCGAAAGACAGCTCTTTGAGTTTTTGGGTTTTTTATGGATTCCGATTTTGGTTAATTTTTTTGAAATTATATTTGTTATTTTCGGATTCTTTGGGGCCTATCAATATCGACCTAAATATATTATATCGGTAAGTTTTTATTTTTATGACTCATTTAAAGAAAATTATTGAGTCACCATTCCAATCTGATTTATCATAATATATTAAGTCATTCATCTCAATTTATTTATGTTGCTATTCAGAACAAAAGTAGATGGTAAGATGATTTTAATTTTTCCTGATTCATCTTCTATAACAGTATTTCTTAACCTTTCTGTTGATCGGCACACCCTTGAATGAAAAAATACATTCTTGCATCCCTTTAAAAGTGTGTTTTGGTTAGTGACAGATGTAGAAGAGGGTAGTAATAAGTGTCTTGGACATTATCATTGGTCACCAGTTTATTATGGACTATGACAGCACATAGTATGCTTTAGCCAAATTTATATTATAAACATCTAAAAGTTCTAAACTTATCGCTACGCCTGAACTGCTTTTTTTCACTTCCGAGGTGCATGCACCCCAGGTTAAGAAAGACTTCTATAATAATATATCAATCATTATAGAAGTACTTTTGTTAATTGCTGTTTTTATTGATTGCAACAAAAACATCCAATGGATTATATTTACCATACATAATACATGATTAGGTCAACATTACAACGCTATTAGAGTACCATTGTATTCAAAAAAGCCCCAAATACAAGGCTCCATCACTCAAATTTTACAGATTCGTTTATGTTATAATTAATGTTGCATTGCATTTGAATAAATATTTTGAGTTCATTTACAACACCAACAACAATATTTTTAATTCATTCTGATATTTTTAGCATCAATAAGTTTTTTTGTAATTTCCTATGAAATGAAAGCTTTACATAAAAAATATATTTATCCCAAGTTTATAAAAAAATGTAAATATGCACAGATTAATATTTTTATTTTATTTTAGTACTCTGTATGGCATCTTTTTTGGCTGGGGTGGAACGTATTTATTATATGTTTATATTTAGATATAGGAATATTAAATCACAAGGTAATTATATCAATTAAATATATTAACATAACTTATTACTTGAATGTTAAGTGCATAAATTGATTTGTTGCTGCTTGATAATGATTATCAAGGCTAGAGTGTAAGTCATTCATCAATTGCCTTAACTTTATATTTACTAGACTCACCATTTAAATGCAAAACTGTGTTTAAAAACAGATATTTTAGGATTTTCTCAGTGGATGGCGCTACAGTCGTTTAGTTCATAATTCCAGTAGTCTAGTCTACTATCATTGCATTTTTTACATTATTTGCAGTGTTATTTGTAGATAGACATAAAGCAAGTGTAAATACTAGTTGCAAAAGTATTTATATAAAAAGGCGCTAGAGATTAAAAACAAATATTACCCCAAGAAACTATTGCTGTAATTTTTATAAAATTTGGGCAATATTTGTTAACATTTTAATTGAAGTTTTGAAGGTTTTTGTTAATATAGCGATAAATTTGATCAAATTTTGAAATTTTTGGTCCAGGTTTAACTAATTTTGGGTAAAATAGCAATTATTTTGGCTAAATATGGTGCATTTGGTTAAATTTAAAATGAATTTGATGAAATTTGAGCAATTTTCGTCAAAATTTAGATAATTTTGAGCAATTTTCGATATTATTTAGGTGAGTTTTCTTAAAATTACAATAATTTTGGTCAAATTTAGGTGAATTTGGGAAATTTGAGCAATTTTTGTTAAAATTTTAATATTGGTTAAAATTGCAATATCAAATTTGATAGTTTTTTTAAAATTTGTTCGATTATGGTAAAATAAATATCGATTTGATCTAATTCAAGCAATTTTTGTTAATATAAAGATGATTTTGGTAAAAATTGCGATCATTTTGTTAGAATTCTGGTTAAAATTCAATCATGTTTGTCAGATTTAGGCAATTTTTGTTATTATTTAATTGATTTTTGTTTAAATTACAATAATTTTGATTACGTTTGGGTGATTTTGGTAAAAACTGTGATGATGTTGATATATTTTAAGCGATTTTGGTTAAAATTACGATTATTTTAATCAAATTTAAGCAATTTGTGTTATTTTTGTTAAATTTTATTGATGCTTGTTAAAATTTAATTTATTTTCGATAAACTTGCGATGATGTTAGTCAGATTTGACCAATTTTCGCCAATATATAAATGATTTTCTCTTAAAAATATTATGATCAAAATTTGGGCAAATGAATAAGTTATAGTTTGTTGTCAATACATATATATTTTCAAACTATGTATTTCCGAATAAGCACCAAGGCAACATTATTCCTCAATTTAACTAATTTACCTGGTAGAAAACCGCAATTATAATATACGATGTCATTATATGCAATTATGACATCCATATATAAATTAAAATTTTATATTTGTAACTAATGTCAACGCCTCCGCTAGAGTGGCGCTCACATCGCATATTAAGGAACGGGTCAAGTGACGTGGTCAGATTTAAGGCAATATAGATGATGTGGTCAGATTTGAGCAATTTTCGTCAAAGTTTAAGTAATTTTGGTTATATTTATGTAATTTTGATTAAAATTTATATAATTTTGGTTTACATTGTTACAAATTTAGTCAAACTTTAGTGATTTGCACCCCTAACTCATGGCGCCTGGTATAACATGTGTCACAAAGTTTATTTATAATTCAATTTTTTGTGACAATGAGAATTAAAATCCAATTAAATAAATTTTTAAAATTCATTTTTTGATATTTAAATACGAAAGTAGTAATAGTACTAGTAATTAATTATGGTATGTACACTATGAATATCAACAAAATACCTTGGCCCGCTCTAGTTGCGAAATCTGTAAACTCTAAAATTTAGTATGTGCTTTGATGGTGGGTCTATATATTTAAAGGAAAAGGCAATGGCGATCAAAACATTGCTAACAACTAGAGTTCCTCTAGTAATAGTTAGGACAAGCTAAAATGATATGATTATGTAATATCAGCCATAACCAAAATCCAACACTCAATGTCTTAATTAAATTTTATACTTTAGACTAGTGTTATTTGCTTTTTCTATTTTCTGGTAGATCTTACTTTATTAAAGAGGTTTACATTTCAATACGTATAAAATTATATATATTGTTTTCCTCCTTTGTTCTCCCCAACTGGCAATCAGCCTTAGCCTTTCAGCCTTTTCTATTTATTTTCTATGCAATCGCAAATAAAAGAGCCGTTTGATTATAAAAATTATGACTGTAGTCCTAACTCTTACTAGAAGAACAAGAAACCAACTAAAACTAAATGTAATACAATTTAATCTTTTACTTAAAAAATAAAATTTTAGGAAAGTCTGGTGCTAAAATTAGATTTGGATAGTGAAAGTTGGTGGATAAAGAATGGCCCCGGATGTAAAGTGGAGCTAAATACAACACATGGAGTACCTGTATTAGAAAACGTTACCAATTGTTTTTTGGATTATCGTTATGTTGAAATTTTTCAAGCCGGATTACAAGCAGTTTTAGCTGTAAGTTTTTTAAGTGGATATTAATTTATGTATTAATTTGTATATTCATTTATAGTTTCTTGGCGTTGTGACTGGATCATGTCTTAGTAAAATATTTTTAGAAGAAGATGATAGTTGTAAGTTAATAAACCAATTAATTTTAAAACTAATAGCTAGCAATATTTCATGTAACATTCATAGCTAGATTTTCTTGGTAGTTATCTTAAACTTCAAAACTTTAAATTAAATTACTTTTTTCACCTTTAATATCCTTACAGTTGATTTCATTGGTGGATTTGATTCACAAACGGTTTGGTAAGTGTATAGTAATGGGATCACCTCATATATTTAACAGAATGTGTATGGCACTAATTTTTCTTTAATGCATTTATACATGTGCTAGCAATTTTATTTATTATTTCTATGCAACACTTTTTTTTCTTTAATTCTTATTGTATGAAATACTAAATAAATTCTTAATAATATATTTTATACATTTACTTAGATAATAGTTAATGTTAAACATTTTATTAAATACAGAATTAAAATTAATTTTATACATTAATTACATACATAGGATTCCATAGATAAGGTAAAAATAGAAACCACTAAATATTAATTATAATGGAACCAGGTTTACACAACAAAAATACTTATTTTATCAATATAGCTTTTCTCAAATAACGATAATATATAAATTAAACTATTTTAATTATAGGAAATATTTCATTGATAACTTTATTCTTTATTGATTTCGTATGGCTAAATAAATTTGGATTGGATATTTGGAGTCCAAAATGACAGAAAAGTAATAGGGTGGATAAAAAACTATAAACATTAAAATTTAAATTTTTTTAGAATGTAATGTAAGTCTTTATGACTTAAATCAATTTAATTTTGTTACTTTCGGGTTTATGTTGCGACAACAACCCATAAAACTACGTGTTTTAAAAACGTCCTGAGACGCCGTTTTCGAGATATGGTGTATCGCTGATGTATACCTCTTTTGATTTTAATGTTGTTTGTCGTCAGGTTTTCATTTATTTTTACTTGCTTTTTTATATATATTCCTAAAGAAGTTAGAGTTGCGAGAGTCGGTTCTGGCTCCTTCCATTGCTTTGTGATGGACTAAGTTTGCAGATTTTTTTCAATAACATCTTGCTCCATTTTTAACAATTTACACGTGATTCTGTCCTCACCTGGGCTTCTTTTGTTCTTTATTTGCTTTAAGTCTTCTTCTGATCCTGCATTGCATACGTGGATGTGTGATGCTCTCGGATCTCGGATATTGTGGGCGAGTATAAACGGGCGTAGAAGTCTTCGATATGTGTAATTATGTCTTTTCAGTCTGATACAATGTGTCTGTGGTGGGTTTTCATTTTTATAATATCTGTTTTTCCCATTTTTCATGTCAGTACTTTCTCTGGGGGTTTCCTTTCTTTGCTCGATTAGTTATATTATACTGGCCTCTATTTTGCATTCTCTTTTATTGTTAACCTTGCTGCATATTTTCTAGGTGGTGGTGTGGTGTCTTCAATTATCTTTTTTGTGAGTGTGTTAATGTCGAATGTCCTTAAACTTTCGGTTGGTTCCAGTTCCTTTTTTAGCTCTATTTTGTTTAGTTATTCTGATGAGGGAAACTTGGGCAAATGAATAAATTTATTCCATTCAATATTGAGGTTTAATAAGATCCTTGTTTCTTATTAGCCAATAGTCACTACTAATATCGAATTATTTTAGTAGCAACACGTTCATTGCGTAATATGGAATGTGTTTAGACAAGAGTGACAGTCCATTATCGGACGTGATGTATGGGCGTTTTGAACTTTATTGTAAATTAAAATTGTTAAATAGTGAGTAATTCTTTTTCAGCTGTATCTCAGAAAATACGTGTTTGCTGACATACGTTATTAGGATCTTTTCTTTATGTCTATGTCTTTTTATGGCTATGACAAACACACTTTTTCTTTTTTTTTTTTAGGATAATTTTCTAAAAATATAATAAAATATAATACATTATCTTAATATTATATGATAAAGTAATAAGTTTGGTTTAATATTAATTTAAATTATGTGATATGTATAAAATATTTTAAAGAGTTAAATAGTATTTCATACAATGTAGTCTAGTTGTCTTTATTTCCTATTTAGTTATTTTATTTTTCAGTTAATTACATGGGTGGAGATGGTGAAGGTCCCCATCATTTAGAATTGCAACCAATGTATGTGGAAATCGATAGAGTTCCGTCTTTTCTCGCTTTAAATAGTTCCTTAAAATCTAACCAAAAATCATGCAATTCTAATCGTTCTCTTTTATGTGATGATACTAAACATGTAAATGATTTCATTCGGTACAAAAGACCAGTTACATTCCAAACGTATGGTGTAAACAGGCACAGTACTGGTAGTAGACCCAGATCAGAAATTCGAACGAATTTTGATTTATGAGCTCTACTTTTGTTTTATTTTATACCATCGTTCCTACAAAATAATATTTAAAAATTTTTTTTTTTAAATAATTATGTTTGGTTGTGTTTAATCTCAAGACTTGTTTTTAGTTGTTAATTAATAATTTTGTTAGATAAACAAAACTTATTTAATTAACTCACTTTCTTGCTTTACTTAGAAGTAGTTTTAGTTTGTAAATTGACTTGCCTAATGAAGCTTTTTTAATATTTACTGCATGTTGTTTTAAATTTTATTTTATTGGCATGTTTACTTTAATATGTATTTATAACAAATAAAAGATTAAAAACCATCTCCAATTATATTTTATTATTTGATAACTAGAAAATGACGAAATTTATAATTTTTGTGTAAGTGATATTGATTAACTTTAGATAATATTTGTTCAATTCAATCTGTTCTGGGGCGGATTGGGGTATAAATAAATAGACTGGCATATTTTAGGATTACAAAATTTACTAATTAATGTTGGATGTTAAAATTTTTAAGAAAAATACTAAACCAATGTGGCATTCTGTCTGGCATTTGCTGGCAGAGGACCAGACCGTTCCTGCATCTGCTACTGCCTAAAGCGAACGTCTGCCGATTCATTTGTGTAATATGGAATGTGTCGACTAAACAAATTTGTACAAAACGAATGACGATGGAAATTAACTGGTATTATTTATTTGTTAAATGCACCCTAGCAAATTATTTACGCCCATTCTTGTAATCTACCCTAAAAAGAAAATATCAATTACCTTGAAGTTATTTTAACTTAATTTTGTTTTTGGTTCATGTATATGGAGCGGAAAAAAGTAGGAAAACTTAAATTAATTGATGTTTAACCAAAATCCTTGAAAACGTCGTTTTTTATTTCTAAATGATTATCTTCTAGCAATTTCCTATATCTTCCAAAGAGATAAGGTGTAAAAGTAGGCAAAAATTTTAAATAGCAACTGTCTATTATTTGCTTATTTTTAATAGAACCTTTAATCATCAAAATAGTGTACTACCTAAAATCAAAATATTTTCAAGCAAAAAAGCTCTTTGGCCGCAAATTTAAAAAATAGGTAAAAAAGTAAAGTAAGTAAAAACTAACAACTGCAGCAGCTAGCAACATATAATGTTTATTTACATGATTTTTAAAATTATAAAATTTTCATAAAAAGTGCAATCTTCTTCAAAATATGACCATTTAGAAGTAAAAATCTACGTCTCTAAGGATTATCGTTAGAGAGGGAGGTGCTATCTTGGACAATATATTTAACTTATTCCTTGTCAGGCTTGCTCCTTGACTTGTTGATGCCCATGTTTCCGCCCATCGTTTTGGACACTAAGGATTTTTTTAGTATTTGGTTTTTAACTGTAGACAATTATGGAAAGTTTACCCATAATTTCTACATGCGCTTTTCGCTCTTTTCTGCTAAATTCAAATGTCTTATGTAATAACTCCACAGACCCGCAAGTATTCTATCACTCCAGCTGCTGATGTGTGCATTTTTGTTTTTATAAAATTCTACTGCTGGATGTGAAGGTTTCAAGATTATTAATGCTTCTTTTCTTCGTTAATTTGTTTTATTTTCATTGTGTTAAATCTTCTGTTAATGGGTATCATTTTCATTATCAAAAGGACTAAGTATTTTTTTATTTCATTTAAACTTCTGTCAACATAAATTGGTTTGAAGAGTCCTCATTTTAAAAGATGAGTTGAATCATTTGGTTGCAGTCAGTGATGTGCTGCTAAAATTCTAAAAACCGGCTCGCTTTATTGTTTTTCTATAAGCACAAGGATCGTTTTGTTTAACTCTCCTCAGCTAGAGGACTAGCTGACTAAATCATATAGTTTTACGTGGATTCCAAAAACTGGAGTTAAATAATTTTTCATCTGTTTCTGACCAAAATATTAGCCATGACTCTATATTTTTTATTAAAAATCCATAAATGCTCGCTAATATTAAACCAAAAATTTTCGAAAACTATATGAATAATTTTGTAGACAGTTTCAATATTTAAAAAAAAAATCATATATGTGCGTTAATATTAAACCAAACATTCTAGAAATTGGGTTGAATATTTTTGGAACTATAGAAACCACTCTAAATTTTTATTTTTATTTTCTTCTCAAGTGTTACCTTGCTCCACGAGTAAATAGTGAACAGGAGAATTACAAGAAGCACAGTACTAGTCGGTGTACTAATTATGTCCATAAAAACAAAAGTTAATAATTTATTTCTGCCAGATTTTACAAACGAATCTTAAATATTTAAAAATACTTAACATTAGTCAATAGCATGTGCACAAATACTATAAGTACGTCTTTGCGAATATCATTTGGACATACTTGCCTGTCTTAAAATTTAAGTAGACTTAAATATTTATTAAGACTCATTTGTAAAATCGGGCAATAAAATTAATTACAATTTTCATGGCGATAGTTTTTTTTACTAAAATTTAGTAAAGATATATAAAAAAATTATAATTACGTCTATAAAGTTTGGTAGCAAATGTCATCATCACTTAAAGAAATTATAAATGTCGCTTATTTTAATTGAATGTTTATTTTTAAATTTTTCATTTATAGCATCACGTAAATCAAGAAAGAATCCAAAGCGTATGTCTCTATATTCAATAGAGTTCAGCCCACAGAGAGAAAGGCAAGGCGACAGTGATAGTAATGATTATGATAACGAAAATTTACCCCAACCTGTATCTCCCAAACCAATGACCCCAAGAAGAGTAAAACGAAGAAGTGTAATGCAAAGAGGTACAACAAGTAGACACAGCACCAGTAGTCGTCGTCATAATACAGCTAGATCTTCCACAAGAAGCTCAAGAAGGGTTGCTCAAAATCCCGTTACAAGATTAATGGAGCAACAACAAAAAATTCAGCAACAGCAGCATTATGATAATCCTGCAAGTCCTTCACCCATAGATACGTCTCCCAATTTTTACACAAGTGCTTCAAATAATAATTTAATGGGACCACAACAAACTTGGCAAAGTAATGGACATACAAACCCTACTTACCAACAGTCTTCTACACAATCATTAAATGAACATGATGATTTTGATGAGTTATATAATAATAGACCTGCATCAGTTAGGTCTAGTTATTCTAATTTTCATGGAACCAGAGCTATAAATTATGCTCAACAACATTATCACAGTCATGCAACTCCACAAGTTCCACAAAAAAGATTAAATAATCCGCATCGGCAAAGTATGCGTTCTATGGCCTTTTTAAATAATGGCCCACCAGCTTATAGCTCACATGGTCATTTAGGATTAGATTCTGAAACCACAATCTAAAAATAATTATCTTAAATTTAAACTTTAACGCAACAAATTGCAATTTCAAAGATCTCAACTGCCTCTGGTGGTATTTTATAAAAATTCACCTAATATAGTGATAAGAAAATTTTTCACCTATAAGATGATGCAATGAAAATATATTTATATAATTTTTAATAATTATAACATTTTAACATTTATAAGAAGTAAACATGGTGAAGAAACTCTTTAAAAGAACTTGTAAATATTTTTTTAACAGATAATTTGCACGTAAATACATAATTCGTCCGTAAAATGTACATTAAAAATGGCATACACCAGTCATAATTCTGCAAATGTAATACATTTGCTTAAATTTGACTATTTGAAAGATTCGATGATTTTCGATTAGTCGAAATAGTTTTTTTTAAGGTAAAAATTGGTGGTGTATTGTTAAAAAATTACACCAAAACGTTCGCTAATTAACTACATATTCCAAAATCCTTCCATTTACGCAGACTCTATGTATAAAGGCGCATTTACACATTCGCACGAGTGGCGAGATAATTGTGGAATTCGCCTCGTGACTGGCCTCGCCACTCGTGCGTTCGCGTTGGGAGCGGTTTTTTTGGGGACGAATCAGGCTTGTGTCTCATTCATTTTCCTAGACTTCGTAAACTGAACACTCGCTGTATAAAAACAGTCATTAGGGTCTCCACAACGTGTGAATGCCACTCGCAAGGGACGAGGCGAGCCACGAGCCCGAATATATAAATGCTTTATAAGAACTTACTGTAGTTAAAACATGCATCAAAAAGTGGGTCTTAAGTTATTAGTCACTTCTCATATTAACGTATACAGAAATGGATGCCTGATCCGCGTGGAAGTGAAACTTGTGGAATTAATTAAACAACAACTCACATGAAAAACCTTACAAGGGATTTTTAATAATCCTCGATATAAGCATATTTCCAAGACTTCTAATTGTTTACCATTTTTATCAAATATTTGCATTTTTCAACTGCATATGATCTTATGATATTATATTTGGAAGTACATACTTAAATGCAATTTTTGACGGGACTTAAAAATGACTTTCTTGCGCTGATTGAGTTGCACTTTAATTTGATGTTTCATTAAGAATAACAGCACTCCTCATAGGGGTTAGTTTTATTTTACTTTATAGAAGCCACCCTGAAAAAAAAGGAGTTGTTGCAAGCTGTGTAAAAAAAAAAATCTTCGTAATGTCTACTTCTGTTTTTTTTTTTAAATTTCTTCTTGGTTTTCCTCATTTTGTTATTACAAAGACCATGTAATTTTTCAATTTTTTTGATATTTAATATGAAGGTTTCCCAAAAGTTGTGTTAAGCAGTATGTTTATATACTTTTTATATTTTCGTTTTTTGTTTTTTGATTCAATAATAGATTTTACGTTTGTCCATTCGTCGTCGACATTGTTACTCTGCGGTTTAGTTGTTATATCAATCAGTCGTTTTTGGTGTATTCAATGGATTTTTTCTCTAGTAGGTCTACTTTCTAAATCTGTTTTTGTTCTGTTATTTATACATAACTTTAAAGAAATAATAGATATTTCCCAAACCTCTTACATTTCAAGCAGCTATGCGTAGAAAGTCGTTTATTTCATACATTATCTCCTTTGCGCTTTTCATCCTTTGTTGCATCCATGATTAATTTATTAAAGTTTTATAATCAATATTTTATTGTAAATAATCCACATAATACAACTTTAAGTTAAGAGTTTTGTTGAAATGTGCATTGGCCCCAGAAATACATATTAAGTTAATCCAAATATTAAAATAAAAAAAGGAACAAATCCAGAAAAATGACGACGTCCGGCCACTCGCAACTTGCTTCTAGGTTCAAGAATGTACAAATTGTTTTAATATTAACAATATTAGTTTAAATAAAACCACATAATATTAACTTGCAGAAAACAATTGTAATTTAAATCCAAATAATATATTTTATAAACAGTCTTACTATAAATTGCGCAAATTCATTGGTTGTTGAACGCTAAATCATTGGAGTAACTCTTCGCCTTAAGAATGCTATCTGTAATGGCGAGCAAAACTTTGGTTACAACCAATAAGTTTACGCGACTTAATATCAAAAATTTACATCAATTCAAGTCGTGAGAGCTGCATTGTTAAACATTTTATTTATTTAGATATGACCATTTTTATTTTAGACCGCGAAATTAATAGTTTTCTTTGTAATCACTGCATACAAATTAAATGCATCGTCAATAACTTGTTAATCTATTGACCAATTTATTTCTGAGTGTAAATTAAGTTATAACTTCCTGTAGGGAAGAGAAATGAATGTAAACAAGGACTGTTTAAGCGTCAAGCCTTCAACAAGAATTTATATATTGTAACAGCGTTATTTAGGTCTATAAAACAACATATCCTTTTATATTCTTTGCAAATTTTCCACAGAATAGCAATTGTATATACAACACTATATTATACACCAATTTTTGTAGGATATGTACGCAATTAGAAATAGTGCAATTATTTCATTATTATTGTTTTGTTGGTTGTATTAATTATAATAATGATTTTAACTTAAAAAAAGAGCATCTTATATGTTGTATTATTGGGTGCACATGTGATATAATATTTGTAAAAATTAGACTTAAGAGTATACACCAATTTTCATATCATAATCATTCATCAAATTTTGTATAATGTGATTTGATGTTTTTACATGTTACATAATGATCGATTGAAATATTTTTTTATGAATTTCTATACCAAAAATTGCCTGGAAATTTCAAATTGCTCATTATTAAAGCAAATCAAATTAAAATTTGCTGTGTTCATATTCGCAGTAAAATTAATCTGTTCAATTGCCACATTTGTTTATTTAATATTATTTATGTTTGATTTATATAAGGGTGTTTTAAGAATTAACAGCAAATTAATTAATTTGAGATATTAACTTTAATTAAACTCAAATTAGCAGGTAAAATAGTGGTTACCAAAACTCCGTACGACTTTTCGCATTAGAAAAACCAAAATAACAAAAAAATTATTTGCATTTTTATACATCACCTTCTTGTCACACCGTTGTAGTAAGTTCTGTATTCTGCAAAAAAAAATGTTTTCGGGTAAGCCTTCAGCCTTGCGTATGCTAAATTCTTTAAAATTTATTTTAATACAGTTAACGTTTTTATTAAATGCCAAAAAAAAAATACCCAAAAAGGCGATCTAATGACGCATTGGAATAGTTTGCAATTTTGGTATCTTATTGTACCTTTTGTTTAAATTTTATTCAAATCCATACGCTGACTTTTTCAAAATAATTTTGAAAGTTAATTTTATGTTATTATTAAAATTCTAAAAAAAAACTCCACACTGTTAGCAAATTTCCCACACACAATGACTCATTGGAATAGTTTAAAAGTTAAGTATATTATTAAAGGGTGTATTTTATACCCTTTGTGCAAATTTCAGCAAAATCCATATGCTGAATTTTGCAAAATTAATTATAGTTTATTTTACGTCTTTATTAAAATCACAAAAAAGCTCTACACGGAGTGTTATTAAGGGATATATTTTATACTTTTTGTGCAAATTTCAGTCTAATCCATACGTTTAGAGCTGCGCCAAGCGTAAAAAGCGATGCATCTGGTTTTTGCACCTTATAAAACCGTAGGCAAGCAATACTCTTCTTCTTCATGTGTGGGTTTGGTGTTTATTTCTCGATTTTTTTTATTTGGAGTAAAATACGGTTTTTATGTTGGTCTGCGGCGCCTTTATATAGTTGTGCGCCGCACGACCTTGCCCTTACGGGCAGCGTGGCCCTGCTTCTCTATCATTCTCAAGTCATGCAGTCATCTTAAAGGGTGAAAGGTTGTATAATGTCCAGGGTTATAGCTCCTAGGACACAGGGACAAAAAATGTTTTAGACTTTTTGTTAACTGAAGAATATGTTGCGCTATTTCAAAGCATGCCTTTTAATTTTGGACTCAGGGTGTACCCAGGTTTCATCATCGATGTATACCAGCAAATTGCTAAAATATCTCTAAAATATTTTCAATTTACTGCTAGTTATTGAAACACTCACGTACAATTATATTTTTATAATCATTGCTCCTGATTAAAAAATTCAGTACTACGCAAAAATATGAAAATTACTTTAGATTTTATTTTTTATTACCAAAGTATTATATATTTTTTTAATTTAGAATTCTGTATGCATTGTGTATTATTAAAATTTATAAACGAAGCAACAGTGTTTTATTTGCATTTCCTACAAATAATTTGCTAATCATATTTAGCATCTGCTTCCTAATTTCCTTTCATAACACACGTTTATTTTCTGATAAAAGTAAATGTAAAAAATGTGTATCATATTGCGTAACGCATCTACGTGGGCAATTAGTTCATTTATCAATAATTATATATTTTTTTTATTATGAATGTCCCCGAACGCTTGCCTTTAAGTTTTGGTGCATGCGCGCGTCTTTTCGACGTTTATAGATCCCATATATTTTGAGCGTCGTCGCATTACGAAAGACTTGCACGCTCTAACAGTAGATCTATTGATTGGCAAACAATATGAAACGAATTTTCTCAAATTATATTTTCAAACGTAATTTTAAATTTCAACCCAAACCTTTAAATTTCAGTCTTAATAAAATTATATGTAATACACAAGTTGCTTCCTTACATACCATCCAAAATAGAGTAAGTAATTTGCGAGATTAAAGGATATTGTTGAACACATTTATTATTTTCTTTAGGATGAATTTAATGAATATAATAGAAGCAGAGCTCAAAGGTAAGTACTTTGAAAATATTTCTACAAAATACCTTTTTTTGTTTTTTTATATTTTTATATTAATTAATTTTTTTTATATTAATTTATTTTGGCCCAATTTTGTTCAAAATTACATTATTCATAATTTCAGACGGCGTTACTCTTTTATCCACGACCCGAATTATGTCTATTTGTAAGTAATGTCTCCCAATTTATTTTTTTAACCTTTTTTTTCCTCCCCTTGATATATCCATAGTGTAATAAAATAATATTATAGATCGACCGATCAGGAACAACCTGAAGATACCCTATTTGAAATGTTCAAGAATAAAGATACAGGACTTCTATCAATGGGAAAGTTTTTAGCTGTACGTTTTAATTATTTATTATTAATTAATTATTTCTGTAAATAATAAGTTATCAAATTATTAACTGATAAAACTTCCAGGCATTACGAAGTTCAGGTTTGCGCAAAAATGATCCAAGATTAAGAGAAATGATGGAAAATTTAAAAAAAGTACAAAAAAGTACAAATGCAGAAGGGTCTTCCATTGATACACAAAAATTAGATTTAGAAACATTCCGAAGGTATAATTATCATTAATTAGAATGATTATTATTAAATACAAATTTGTTATTAGCATAGTCTCCCAGAATATAGGAATAATTTCAAGAGCGTTTAGGCATCAATTTATAATCCCGGAATTCCAAGATTTTAGCAAAGAAATTGAAGAAATTTATTGGAAATGTAAAGACAATACCAATGGAAAAGTAAATGCAGACAATTAGTTTAAATTATTTAATTTTATATATAAATGCAAAGCCTTTCTAGGTTGCTAGTTATATTCCCCAATTGGCTAGAATGAGTCCAAATTATTGGGGTGTTAGTGTATGCACAATCGATGGCCAGAAGTTCTCAATTGGTGACGTAAATGTGCCTTTTACACTTCAATCTTGTAGCAAACCATTAACTTATGCTATAGCTTTAGATCAACTAGGAGCTGATGTAGTCCATGCTTACGTTGGGCAAGAACCCAGTGGTCGAAATTTTAACGAACTAATTTTAGATCATAACAGTAAGCGTTAAAATATAATTATAACAATAATCAACATAAGTTTAAATTTTTAGAAAAACCACATAATCCAATGATTAATGCAGGTGCTATTTTGGTGTGCGCTTTGTTAAAAACTTTAGTTAAACCGGAAATGACTTTGGCTGAGAAGTTTGATTTTACAATGAATTATTTCGAGGTAAGATAAATGCTGATGTAATATGCAATAGTTTGTTCGATTTCTAGAAATAATTTAGTGTTAGATAGAACTGCAACGCACGATCTAATTTTAGAGACTAGCAGGTGGTGACGACTTTGGATTTAATAATGCTGTGTTTTTATCTGAAAGGGAAGCTGCTGATCGAAATTACGCCCTAGGTTTCTATATGAGGGAACATAAATGTTACCCTCAAAAAACAAGCTTTAGAGAATGTATGGACTTTTATTTCCAGGTAAATAAATCTTTGTTTATTTAATTGCAATTTTCTTTAAAAAGTTTTTGCTAATAGTGTTGCTCAATGGAAGCAAATTGCGATATAGTAGCTGTTATGGCAGCAACATTAGCCAATGGTGGTATTTGCCCTTTAACTGAAGAAAAAGTTCTTAGCCCTGAAAGTGTCCGCGATGTATTATCATTGATGCATAGCTGTGGAATGTACGATTACTCTGGCCAATTCGCGTTTAAAGTAAGGTGTGTATATTGCCAAGAAAAATATAATTAACAAATTTCTAATACAGGTTGGCTTGCCGGCGAAATCAGGTGTTTGTGGTGGAATGTTAGTTGTTATTCCAAATGTAATGGGAATTTGTACTTGGTCCCCTTCACTGGATGCACTGGGCAACAGTTGTCGTGGCGTGCAATTTTGTGAAGAATTAGTAAAGAAGTTTAATTTCCATAGATACGATAATTTAACGCACGCCAGCAATAAAACAGATCCCAGACGCCATAAGTTTGAAACAAAAGGTTTAAACATAGTCAATTTACTATTTTGTGCAGCTAGCGGTGACATTACCGCATTAAGAAGGTAAGTTTTATCTAATTAGAAGCAACCTAAGGTGCTCATAGATTATTTCCAGACACAAATTATCAGGAATGAATATGACTTTGTCTGATTATGATGGCCGAACAGCACTTCATTTAGCGGCAGCTGAAGGACATGTTGATTGTGTTGAATTTTTGTTAAGCTATTGTCATGTCCCTTATAACGTAAAAGACAGATGGGGAAATACACCCTTAGATGAAGCTACAGCATTTGGACATCAAGCAGTAATTGATCTTCTTCAACAATGGGCAGAAGACCAATCACAAATTATTCCAACAGATGAAGAAATAGGTGATACCAGTACACCTATACCTCCACACGCAGCGTAGATCTTAGCAATATTAAAAAATATGTTTTAAATATTTTTCAGGAAACATATCGTATTTTTTTTTAAGTTTCAAGCAATATAACTTTATGTGATCATTTTTTATCAGTATTAGTTCTATCTTAATAACGCAATATATTAAAGTAATGTTATATTACTTAGTAAAAACGTACATATTTACTTAGTCAATTCTATGTGTAATATCTCCATGTTGTGATTGATATATAACAAGACAATAAATAAATTTATATGTTGTTGTTAAAAAAATGTTTTTATTTTACCTTTCAAATTATGCCACAATTAAAAACACTTTCAACTGCGTTCTATGGAATACAGACTTTTAAAAGTTGTCGAATAATTTGTAATAAGAATTCAAATACTGGAAGCCGGGAGCACTGGCGATATTCGCAAGAAAAAA
The DNA here is from genome assembly GCA_030264735.1 of Gymnusa sp. GC000175. Classification (NCBI taxonomy): domain Eukaryota; kingdom Metazoa; phylum Arthropoda; class Insecta; order Coleoptera; family Staphylinidae; genus Gymnusa; species Gymnusa sp. GC000175. The sequence continues at coordinate 17,684 of JARJDX010036520.1, forward strand.
TAAGCAATGGATCAGCGAGATTTAAGAATAGCTACATGGAATGCCAATGGCATTCTGAAGAAAAGACAAGAATTTGAAGACTTCTTAATTACACATATGTCTTATCTCATTTAACAACACAATCTTTCCTAAGAATCAGGGGCTATAAAGTATATCATACCATCCACCCGGACAACCGTGCCAAAGCCGGGAGTGCGGTCATTATTAAAGATACCATTAACCACTATGAAGAATACCACATACAAAGTGTGGAGATACAACTCACTATGGTTGCCGTTAAATCTACAAAACAAAATTTTACAGTTGGAGTAGTATACTGTCCACCCAGATATAACGTCAAAAAACAAGATTATAAAATACTCCTGCAATGAAAGATTCATTTTTGGAGATTTAAATGCTAATCGTTTTGATTGGGGATCTAGATTAACCACGACCAAGGGAAGTGAATTAAAAAAGGCTGCAAGCGAAGCAGGATGTCACTTTCACTCTACTGCTAAGCCTACCTATTGGTATACCGACCAAAATGAAATACCAGACTTGCTAGACTTTTTCATATCAAGAAAAGTTTCACCAAACTTTATTGATGTGGAAGAGAACTTTGATTTAGACTCTGACCACTCTCCAGTCATCCTGACATTAAGTGAAACTATAATTAAGAAAGAAACTCGACCTTCATTGACTAATAAAACCACTGATTACGAAAGTTTTCGAATAGACCAGCATTAACCTGAACATATGTCTAAGAACAACCAAACAATTAGAAATAGAAGCTGAGAAGTTTACTAGGCTGGTCCAAATTGCAGCTTCTAATAACACCAGAGAAATTTCCCATATCCATTATCCAATGGAGGTTAGGAAACTGGTCAATAAAAAGAGAAGAGCCAGAAGAAGATGGCAACAGTCAAGAGAACCAGCTGACAAAACCCTTCTGAATAATAAGACGCAAAAATTAAGAAAAGAAACTCAGAAACTTAAAGAAGAATCTGTAGCATCTTACTTGCAAAATATAACAGCAGAAGAAGAATCGGACTACTCACTGTGGAAGGCCACCAAACAAATAAAAAGACCA
>JARJDX010036547.1:0-11037 GCA_030264735.1 Gymnusa sp. GC000175
CAAGCCTCATATCTCCTTCATTTTTCAACCAAAATGACTGACCAAACAACGATTTTGTAGTAAAATGTGTCAGCTTTAACGTGCTTTAATGGAATTTTAAATATCTTTGATACTTTTCGAGAAATTTGCGAAAATCACAAATACCTTCTTTAAATTGCAATTTTAAAAATGAGAAAAATGTTCTCAAATCGCAAAAAACTTTACTTTGGTAATCTGCACCTACATTTTGCGGGAAAAAGTTGTTTTACGCGATTTTTTACAATTTTTTTTTCGGTTTTTCGTAGAGTCGAAGACAGAAAAAAAGTAAAATGCCTGTATTTCCTTTAATTCTCAAGTAATTACACCACAATTTAATTTTTTTGTAAATTCTTTCTTGATTTTAGTTTTAATTTGAAAAATTTCCATTTAAATTTTGATTTTTTTCGTCAAATTTGAACTATTTTCGTCAATATTTTGATGATTTTTGTTAAAATTATGTAAAATTGATGCAAATTTCATCAAAATTTAAATGTTTTTGGTTTAAATTACGATAATTCTAGTCATTTAAACATTTTTCATTAAAATTTAGATGAATAGACCACAAAAGAGCTCATTTGTAGCCAAAAAAATCTATTTAATACATATTTGAAAAAAGTGAAAATTTATTAAGTGTTTTGGACGAAAGTTTGAAAAACCAAGTGAAAAATGCTCGAAATTCGGCAAATAACCAGTTAGGTGTAGTAGGTTGTAAATGTGTTTTTATAGTTCTTCTTCTTCTTCACCGAAGGTTGCTGACCATCATGACAATCTGTACTTTATTAACTGCTGCCTTAAATAGTTGGTTCGAGGTATATCCGAACCAATCTCAATAAGTTGATTTTCAAAAACTCAACTTTTTTTCACCCTCCAAAAATTTGTTTCGTCCGAATGCCTCATTCGCCATACGTTTTTAGAGATGATAAACTTATTTTTTGTTGGCCCAAGTGGGAATAAACCTTTTTGATTAATTTACAAATTTTTTAATTCATTGTTATAATTAAGTCTTTTAATTAACTTTGATTAAGTATTACCACAATGACTCTTATATTGGAAAATGCGCGATTAGACGTTTCCATTATTGTTGTTGTAATTCAAAAGCTTCTTAAGAATTTTGTCCACGTTTCCCCTTTCATTGTTATATAACATTATGAAGTACATTCAATATTTGATTAAGAGCATGTTTCTTTTGATATTCTTCCGCCTCGACCCTATTAACTCGCTTCCCAGAACAAAACAATATGCAATATCCAGAATACGATTGTAAATAACAATATTCGTAAAATTTAAAACGAAGTTTTACCAATAATACTAATATATTACAATATCCTAGCTGTGCAGTGGCCTCCAACCACTTGATCCTGACTGTGCGTAAACTTTTGCGAAGCGATTTCACCCTTCCAAAGGACAAAAAATGAAGCTAAGAAAAATCCCCGTACCTCTATTAAATTTAACCCAAATTGATTCCAAGCAGCACATTTTGTAGACAAGAAATTTATTTTAAGACCAGAAAAACGAATTTAATGAGAATGATGCAGAGACGACTTCTTAAATTTAAAATTATTTAGTTTCACGACAACAATTCTAGAGAATTAATTAAAACAAATTGACACGGTGTAAAGTTTTTCTAACGTAAATAAAGAAAAATATCTGCAATCAAAAGCAAAAGGCAAGGAGAGAAATTCGATGATTTTAATAATTAATGTTGCAAACGAAAAAAAATTAATGAATTACTTGCGTTTTAATTAAAAAACTTTGTAGTTGAATATGTTACAAGAGAACACATCACATTTCAGATTTAATGAATAAATCGAGACCTTGTTAAAAAGTACGATCTTCAGTTAATTCCTAATATATTAAAGCTTAATTAAATATCGATTGTCTGCGTGAAAGATAATGAGCGTTATGAAGTGTGCACGTTGTACTCATTTGGTGAAATCGTTCGTTTCGTGAAAATGTGATTTTTTTAAGAAAGGTCAATACCTGCAAGTTGGATCGAAATTTTTCGTAGATTATGCACAGATCTATAAAAAAGTCTTATGGCTCGAAAACGTACCAATGATTATTAGATTGTCTAAAATCTATAATAAAGAAAAGTCAATACCTTCAATACCGCAACTCGGATCAAAATTTTTCATACACCTTTTTTTGTAGATTATCCACAGATCCCTAAAAGAAAGTATTATACCACAAATACATCCCAATGAGTTTTTTTAAGAACTGTTTTGTAGATTATCCATAGATCCATCAAAGTCTTAATAATTATGATTTTCCAAAAATCTATAAAAAATCTCAATACAGACTCAGCGTCTTGATTACTTTAATTAATAGGAAAACAAAGGTCAACACCTTCAAAACCGTAACTCTGATTAAGGTTTTTTCACCCCATTTTTATAGATTATCCACAGATCTATAAAAGAAATTTTCATGCCCCGACGACAACCAAATGATTTGCAGATTGTCCAAAGATTTATACCATACTTAATACTCTGTGATACTTTATACCCAATTATTTACGTCACGCTTTGTTTGGCATCGCGACGCCCCAACATCAAAAAAAGCGAAAATATCTCAGAAACAATTCATTTTCGGTTCCATGTTAGACTTTGTGACTTTTGGTGCTTCCTTGATCTATTTTCTATTTGGATTTCATTTAGATAAAGTGATTTACGAACTGGAGTCTGTCTGTGAGCGTAAATGTTTACCAAATACTACTATCTCATTGGTTTTTATGTACTGCTTGCCCAAGTTAACATGGCTTACAACTTATGGGTACGCACAAGTATCTCCCATTTGAAAGTGTGAGTGGCAGCGCTGCTTTAGAGCAAAGCACTCTACAGCCTCTTCCATTCTTGTCAGGCGTCTGCGCATTTCACACGCCAATTTATAATGGGCAAGCTGTACATTAAAAAACTGATAAATAATCTAAATATATCTGTTTTTAGGCATTGAAAATGTAATCACAAAATGGAAAACTCAACACTAACCCTAATTCGACACGGCGTCGAAGCTTTCCAATTTTATTACATCCCCATTCTGGTATACCTAGGTGGAGCAGGAAACTTACTCTCAATCTACGTGATATTAAAAACGAAATTATGCAACTACTCCTCGTCTTATTATTTATTAGCACTGTGCCTATCAGACACAGTGTTTCTCAGTACGCTTAAGTTGGTATGGTTAGGAATGGTTGATAAAGATGTTTACAATAAACCCATTTGGTGTGAAGTGATGAGTTACCTAACTACTCTCTGTAGTTGCTTGAGCGTTTGGCTCATTGTGGCTTTTACAGTGGAGAGATTTGTGGCTGTAATGTTTCCTTTAAAATCCAAAGTTTTATGTTCAGTATCGAGAGCTAAATTGTTAATTGTGTCATTGATTTTGATCGCTGCAATTTTAAACCTTCCTCAAATTATCATAGTGGCAGTGGAATACGATCCTTTGCATAAAAAGCAATTTTGCCAGCTGAAAACTGGATGGACCGTTGAAGCGGATTTATTTAATAAATTTGATTTTATAGTCACTTTTTTACTGCCGGTGTTGATAATTGTAACACTGAACACGTGCATATGCCGAAACGTTTGGAAATTTTCGAACGTGAGAAGGAAACTGACCAACAACCGAATTAAAACTTGCAACACGAAAAATGTTAAGGGAAAAACCAGCAAATCGTCTTACAATATGACTAAAATGCTTCTAATCGTTTCCACTGTTTTCCTAACTTTCAACTTACCCAGCTACATTGTGAGGATAGTAGTTTACATAAAAGCAGTAAGTTTTTATATATCATTCCAATTTTTACATTTAAATAAATTTTCTTGTAAATTTACTTATGCAAGGAAAATAATTTCCAATAAATATTTATCGAATATCTTCGACGCACTAATAAAGTTGTTACAAGTAAAAATAAATCGTCCACTTCATTTGAAGTCAAGAACACATCAAATAACATACAAAAATAAATAATTTACATACTCTCATATAATTTACTAATCGTTGGTAATAAATTAAAGTAAATAATAAATAACCAAACATAAATAGCTCTAAATGAAATTTGCAGGTGCGAGATATTTTCAAATTTAATTAACTAGTAAAAAAGAAATTTTTAGTAAATGCTGCATTGCTTGGATTTATTTTTACTTTGTTAAAAATGAAAATGTTTTGATTGGGATGAGTCAATTCTAAAATTTGTGGGAAAACGAAAATCCAATTATACTGCTACTCATTCTGCTTAATGTTTCCTACGGAATTACAAGTGTTTAAAAAGTGTTACACTAAATACTTCTAAAATAATAAGCAGACGCCATCCAACCAAGATTCATGGCCAATTTATTGAGGCATTTGTTTTATATTCTCCAAAAATTATTGATACTTTTCTAAAATGAAATTTTATTTTATAAATTGTCTTATTTGTGGGGTTTAAACGCGTAGATTAATTTGTTGTCGTCGTTTCGCTCGCCATTGCGGGGAACATTATCAAGGCTACTAGTGAGTAAGTCGATGAATGAAAAATTCTCGCGAGTAAAGAGGCGGAAAAAGGTCTTCAGAAATACACTTCCACTTAAAAACACTTTTTTAATACTAAAAGAAATAAAATTATGCTACAATTTTAAATTGGAACTCCCATTTTTTATTGCAGATTCAGCTTTGACGTTAAAAAAATAACCAACTTTCACTTGAAACACTTTTTTGTTATCATGGCGCTGTAATCGCAGGAAAAAGTTATCGCAAAATTTGTTTTTTCATTGATTACAGCGCCACCTTCAATTGTTACAGTGTTAGGTTTTTTTTTCAGAATTAATTGTTAAATCAATTTTTAGGCAAAAATTAATGAAGAAATAACAAACGACCGCATTTTGTTGCATTGTATACAACAAATTGGGCAAATTTTGTTTTACTCAAATTTTGGTATAAACTTTGTGCTTTACTGCATAAGTGGACAAAATTTTCGACGAGCAGTGGTTTCAGCTTTTTGTAAGATTATGAAAAAACGATCACGTACAATTTCTTTAACCCCAGGTAATTTATTTTCATATTTTTTTAAAGTAAAACGTACACTAAGCTCTCGATTTTGCGGATTCACGGTTAAAATATCGTCGTCTTTTACCCAAAATTTGCGTATACTAAGAATGTGATTTGTGATTTTTTTAACAAACGCATTTGAAAAACCAATTTTATTAAATAACTTTTCTATATAATACGCTCTTTAGGTCCTCACCCGACGAAATTCTTTAAATCGAGGTTTTGCTGTACAATCATTGGACAATTCAAAATAAAAAGGCGATAAATATATAATTGTGTTTTTCTTTTATAGAAAATCGGACGCAATCAACATCTTCAGGATATAAAAAGAGAAGAACCCCTACAAGGTCCTTGGAAGAATGCGCACTATAATAACCCAAATATCCTTATGTTTACAATTCATTAGCACCGTTTAGGCGGAAATTCTAAAGTTTGTATATTAGATGTATTATAATTAATAGAAGTACTTAATATGGGTAATTATATCCTTTAAATTAAATACAAAGAAAGGAGAGCCTCCATCACTATATCACATTATTTATGTTAAGCAATATAGCGTTTAGTTATTGAATTTCAACCAAGTTATTGATCGCTAATAAATTATTTAAATTAAAATAAAAAATTCGCCACCATTTAGGTAATTTTGCAATGAACTTTAATTTAACGTTCGAAGAAGACGACAAAAGAGCAAGAAGAAGAAAAATAAGAAAAAAAAAACAAAAAAGAAATGAATTCATAGAATACAAAGAAAAATAATTTAAGGCATTGACATTTTATTTCATTTTATTATTTAAATTCAAAATTTCCAAGGAACAATAATGATTTTGTGCTAGTGGCTAATATACTTCAAAATTACGAGAGATTTAAGTTTAGTATTTTGCTAATATAACGAAAACTATTACAGCTACAGCTCCAAAAGCTTGCTCCAAAAATTAAGTTCAGATTTTTGCTAATAAAACGAAATCTAATACAGCTACAACAAATGTATATACAACCATATATAAGGTAATTAAATTTTTCATAAAAATCATGTTCTAAAATTTAAATTTAGTTTTTTGCCAACAAAATAAGAAAAATTGCAACTACAGCAAAAGTACATACACCAAATAAGAGGTCCGCATTATCATTTTTCGCGATTACAGCGCCATCTTACATGATAACAAGAAACGAGTTAAGTAAATTCTTCTTATTTTTTTACGAGGGATCTGAATCTGTCATCGAAAATAGTGGTTCCCCCATTTAAAAAAGTTGAGTTGCCCCTGTTTTAAAGACAAAACCAATATTACAGAATTATGGCCCCCTTTTGTACGATTAATGTTCACTAGGTCATTTCTGCGTAAAATGTTTTGTTTTCGAAATATTTGCAAAAAACACTTTAAATGGAACGCGGTGTATTTTATTTATACCTTAAATCCCCATTTACTTTGTTCTAAAATTCATATAAAATTGGATTAAAGACAACAAAACCAGCAAAACAAAAATAAATTGAATGAAATATTATCTTCCAATTATCACAACTTATTATGACACGTTTTGTAATGTTATAATAGAAGTTTTTAGTACATAACAAGTTACCAACAATGTGGGGTCTCATTTCAAGGAGATTTGGATTAAAACGCGACGGATTATTAAATCAATATACATTAGTTGACAAAAGCATAAACTTTATTCCAAACAATTTACTCACTGAAACCGACTTCAATTGAAAACTTGGGAAGTTGTTGTTTTGAAAGAAAAAATGTATAGCTCTTTCAATCCAATTACATTTCCGTAACAGTTCCCCATCACTTATTCGTCGACAAAGCGGATCTAAATTAAATCCATTAAAATATCAAATAGCGGATATTTTAACAGATTTTATTTAGAAAGTTAGCTTACACGACTTGAATTGGTGTAAATTTTCTTACATTCGCGTAGTTTTGTTGGTTGTTATCATTGCAGGAAGCATTCTCAAGGCGGAAAGTCCGATGCGTGTGAAGACCCCACATGTGATCGGACTTTTCCGCCTTGAAAATGCTCCATGCAATGGCAACAATCAATAAAACTACGCGACTTAAAGCCGAAAGTAAGAAAATTTACTTTCAATAGATTTATTTGCATTTGCTTTGGCGCTAGTACTAAATAGTCCGCCAGATGGAGTTCCGCTTGATTTGAATCGTGAATGGCGATATTTTTAACATTATTTTCAGTTACAAGGCCATTGCGACGTTGAATTATACATTTTATTTAAACACATTAATTCATCATGGACCAGCTACAATTACCTTACTCAGAATAGCGAGCGTGAGTCTCGGATACAACGTCGTCGTAATCTCAGCTCTATTGAGAACTAACAAAATCTGATACGCTCTCTGGTGGTGAAAACTGAACTGCTCGAAAGAGTACCTGTTACTCACTGTGTTTATTGCACAATTTGTTGTATTGTGTTTAAATTATTAAATAATTAAAAATATAACAAAACAAAAACCTGCCTAACACCAAATGGATCACTTTAATATTATTATTCTTGAAAGTCTTGGGTAATATCCTATGCTTGACAAGTTGACTTTTACTCTTTTAAGATCAGCTGTTTGAGCGAAAGTGCTGCCACCATTGGTAGTGTTAGTTCTCAATAAGCAACTACTAAGCCACGGTCCGCCCAAATTACAGACGAGATCTTTTTTTTTAATGAACAGCGAAACAACGAAAATGTTTCATCAACATACGTCCATTTTTAGATAAAAGACTTTCATATATTTGAATTAAGCTTTAAAATTTTATTTTAAATAAAGCTTTAGAGCCAAAATACTATTTAACGTAAACTATTTTAAAATTATGAAAAACCTCATCATAAAATGCTGTTTTCTTTCCGTGTAGAACCTTTGATGTTAATGTGATATCGTGTACTACATATTTCATATAAATATTTATGTGTATAGAAGTGAATGCAAAATATGTTTATGTGCACCAATTATAATACATGACGAAAGTCGTATTTTTATTGTTCTTATAAAGAAAAATTACTGCGTCAAATATAAAAAGAAAACCTGTGTTCATCCTGTTTTATTTTTATTCCATTCAATTTTTAACGATTATTATAATAATTTGAAACTCAACTTTTTTGCAAAACAATTAAAAGTTTTTTTAAACTCAAAGTTAAAAAAAATTAATAATAATAAAATTATTGTTGTGATTTTATATTATGTTTATGTAACTGGGGTGCTTCATTTGAGACAAATATTTATATTTTTCACTCTTACTCGCTTGAAAAAATAATTCTCCAATTCCAATTCCAATTTACAGTATTCGCCATTTATTCTTAAACTTTTCCCATACACAAAGCATGTTGCAACCTTGCGACCAGCTGCACATTTTTTTTGTAGAGAATTAAATTCCCCACTAAATTGTCATTATGCTTTTTCTCCCAAGACAGCCATTTATTAGTAAACAGCGAAAAAGAACGAATTAAACACACAAATTGACTTTAAAAGCTCCGAGCGGCTAAAATTACTGTAACACTTCTATGGGCACTTTAAAGAACTTTCAATTCTCTATAAAATAACACTTTGATGAGTTCATTATATGAAAATACAACTGAATTTTACTCATTTAAAAAAAATCGGGAGATTTACATTTTTACTATCGGAAAACTTTAAAAGTAAGGGGCGCGAGTACTGAAAATTGAAAAAAAAGCTGTTTCTAGAGATCTACTATTGATAAGATGTATTTGAGTATAAAATTATTTTTATCAGATACAGTTTATGATTCCACTTTAATTGGACATTGCAACCAAAAGCTTAATAAATTGTTGTAAATCCTTTCTTGAGCTAAAGCCCTGTCAAATAATCAATCCCTGCAATTCTAATCGCATTCTCCTGACGTTTTATTTTAATTTTATTTAAAATAAGATTAGCCGAGTTCCAGTCATGAATTAAAGAATAAAAGTCTTGAACAACAAACTCTGATTCAATTTTTAGATAGCCAAATCGTATAAATTAACATTTTCTTGACATTAATAAAATGTACAAACGTAAATTAGAATTTTTTCCATGATCTGAGTATTAACTGCTCAAGTTTTTATTTACTTTTCTGAAAAAGGGAAATAAGTTGTTGCAAAATATGATATTTGAAACACTTTTTCTAATGGGCGATGTAACACGGTGTGTGGGGAGTGCGGTCATATCTGTTTAAGCCGACTCTTTCCTCTCAAGATGCATGTGGGCAATTTAACAAGTTCGCAAGTGAATCAGTGTTAAGTGTTAAACTGGTAGAAATACAGCGAGGACGTTATGTGTCTCTACATAAACCAATTTACTTGGTGTGTGCGGCTGCCTTCCTGCTCGGCATTTATGCCACAGTGGATAGTGCGATATTTTACTATAAGACGCTTCATACAATTCTTCAACAGGTTCACAAGTAAATCAGTGTTAAGTGTTAAACTTAACACTTAATACAAATACAGCGAGGACGTTATGTGTCTCTACATAACGTGTGTGCGGCTGCCTTCCTGCAAGGCATTTATGCCACGATGTTAAGAGCCGCATCTTTATTATTATAAAGTACCAAGAGTATCCGTGCGTAAACAATTGCACGTGGATGGTGCGATATTTTACTACAAGACGCTTCATACAATCCTACTCCAGTTATGTGGTGATAATAATCATCACATGCGTTCGTAATTATTTATCAACCTTGTAAACGAATGGGTAGTAGCATGTTTTCACAGCAACAACTCTTTTAAATTTGTTATTTATTTATATTTTGCTATGGTAGAGGCAGTTTAAATTTGAATTTTGATAAGATAATGGCGCAGTTACATGCATATCAGGGCCAATGAAATTACCATATTACATCGATATTAAGGCGCCTCCGATTATACGACGCACACTAATTTTTCTACCAAAAATAAACAAGTAAGGTACGGCGTTAAAACAGGATGGATCCCAACAGATTCCCAATTCAAGTGTTTGATTACTTTAAATCCTAACCCAAAACAAATAAACTCTGGATTATAACCTACAAAAAAGACCGACAAACATGTAGCATTTAAACCATAGAAAGAATAGGTTATAAAGAACACAATGTGACTAAAAAATTATTCGTTTTATCCGTAGGGAACGTGAATTTTCAGAGATAAAATGAGGAAGGCCAAAAACAGTCTCATAAGAACCACAGGATCAAAGACAAATGAAAAAAAAAGCTGAACAACCGTTCAAAACCAAGTAGTTCTATTGATCGCGGCCGTTAAGATCGCAAAACAAAATTCTCCAACAAAGAGTTTCACCTCATTAATATCAAATTTATGCCTGGCAGCTCAATTTTCGAGCTTTTCTGCATACACACGAAGTTTTTGTTTCAATGCAACATCGCAGCGAATTCTTTTTGAAGATATTTTAATCTACTATTAGATATACAACATTCATGGGTTTTTACCACCAGAGGGCGTATCAGATTTTGTTAGTTCTCAATAGCATAGAGGCACTATTAGATATACAACATTCATGGGTTGAACCGTTAACAGCGACCTCGGCGCTGCAGCATTGAGAACCAACACAGCCACACCGACAGGCGGCAGCACTTCTGCTCAAACATCTGATCCCAGAAGAGTACTGTTTTAATTCAATTTCCTGAGTTTCACTCAAAAACACAACAATTTGTACGTGAATTGTACAATTTATTATCATATTTTGCCCCAACGCATTTTGCAATTGAAAATGCACAAACAGTACTCTTGGGACAAGTTCACTTTTCACCACCAGAGGGCGTATCAGATTTGGTCAGTTCTCTGCTTCTAGCTTCTAGCTCACCCCTATCTCCAAATATCATGAAAGGCATTTTTTGGCAGCGATTATAGGGCTTCATGTAAAACGGACCATGAATGCAGACATCATAATAGAAAAAGTATGCGTCCTTTAATCGATGTAATATGGTTTATACAAGATAATCAGGCAACATGTAATTTAATTTAAATTATAAATATTTCAAGTTTGAAAATACATTTATAAAAAAAACTTACCTAAA